>JAQIWG010001330.1:0-25108 GCA_034695025.1 Chamaedrilus cognettii
TTTCATGACCAGCAACATGCTCAAAAAATTTCACAACAATCGGAGATGGTCATGTCAGATGAGTTGTTGATTTGGCGTGGAATGACCCTGTAGTCTAAATTCTTCAGTGTGAACACGAAGCAGCGATGAAGGTGACTTATTCATGCAATCAGTTGGCATTAGAAATACCCTTGTCGGCTGGACATTGCTGGTGGTGTGCCGTTAAACAACAAATGAACAACACAAGTCGTGCAGTCAGTGCGCTGTTGATGCAGTGGGAGAGGAGGACGAGGTGTCGATCAAGGAGGCAGCCGACATGGTCGTCGAGGCGATGGGCTTCACCGGTCCAGTCATTGTATCCTTACGCAGGAATCAAGATTGATCTTTATGACCTTTGTTAACAAAATTATTCTTTGGTGGTCAATACTCTTTTGCTTCAACATCTAGGCTGGGTTTCTCCATCTAGTTACAATTAATCCGAGGTCTTGACGCTATCACGCTCGGTCAGCCCATTAACGCTTAATTGAGGGTTTATTTAAAGCATGTGATTTGTTACGCAGATATAAATCTTTGATTTAAATTTTGTCACTTGATGAAAAACCCGACCCTAACGTTTAGTAAGGTAAGCGCTACGTCATTATGGCTACGTTTTTCCATCAAAGGTTAAAATTAAATCCGAGGTCATGACGTCACCACACCCAATGAGCGCGCTGAACCCTTGATCGATGGTTATACCATGTGATTGGTTTTTGCACAATAAATCTCGGATTAAAATTTTAACACTAGATGGAAAAACCCAGGCTATCTGTCTTTCAAGTTCAAAATCTTGATGATAACATTTGAGCTGGCAGATGAGTTTTTAAAAGTGACTATGACTGCCGCGGTAGCAGAGAACTATTCACCAGTCACAGCCATTCCCGTGCTGTCCCCATCATGCTGCTCCCCACTACTGCGGTATTTCTGCAGAATACTCAACTTTTGTGTCTCAAAATACCACTGTCGAGAATACCGTGTCAGTCTCTAATATAATTGTTAAATTGCGCGCATTTGCAAAAATGTCTCAAACAGACTAGCCAATATCTCTTATTGTGCCTGACCGGTCATTTCTCAGCTGGACACGACAAAGGCCGACGGGCAGTTTAAGAAGACGGCCAGCAACGCGAAGCTTCGCAGATATCTGCCCGACTTTAAATTCACTCCCCTGCGACAGGGTATATTTGCTTTATTATTTATTTAGTAGTTTAGTAGTTTGTATTGTGTAACACATGAAGGCTATATACAGTCCGGTTCTGTGCAAGAGAGCCGGCACAGAACCGCTCCCCCTTTTCTGTAGTCGCCTTTTACGACTCGCCCGGGGAGCTCTGGCTGCAGGCCAATTCTTTGTTCCACGACCTGCGGGGGGCTGCGACCTTGTATGACGCGATCATCTGCAAAGTGTGAATGCAGGATGGGTTGAAAATACTACGCAGGAATGTTGTTGTGTTCAGCCATTGTGTGGAGCTACTTCAGATTAAGTTTGTTGCAATTTATTGATGCAACAGTATTTATAAATATTTATAAATGCGTCTCCTACTGACGATAAACTTTTAGGCTCAGTTGCTCAATCGAGAGTTATTTGGTTTGAAATGATTATAGAACAAAAATAACGTCACGATCGAATCAGATCTCGCAAATTAGATTCAGGATTGTTTAAATAACACGCCAATATTGGGGAGTTATTCAAATAATCCTGGATCGTTCAAGTATGGTGCAAATAACTCTCTATTGAACAACTGGGCCTTAGAGTTTAGAGTTGATTTATGAAATACCCAATAGCGCAAATATTTGCAACTTTTGCATCACAAATTATGATTGAACTGCAATGAAATTGGTTATAAAATACACGAGGTTCTTTGGCTTTGAATTAATTTCAATTAGAAGCAACATAATACGGTTCTTGGTGTGACGTTGGTGTGTGATACATGCATCAAGGAGACCTGTGATTGGTTGTTTTGAATGCTGTAGATATGGAGTATTGTGATTGGTTGTTGTACGTGCTGCAGGCATCAAAGAGAACCTTGATTGGTTGTTGTATATGTTGCAGACATTGAGGAGAGCTGTGATTGGTTGTGTGTGTGCTGTAAACATCAGGAGTTATCTGTAATTGGTTGCTGTGTGTTGCAGACTTGAAGGGTGCTAGACTTCTGTTCGGTTGTTGTAAACGCTGCAGACATCAAAGAGACTTGTGATTGGTTGTTGTGTGCTGCAAGCATCCAGGAGACCTGTGATTATTTGTCATGTGTTGCAGGTATCAAGGCGACCTGTGATTGGTTGTGGTGTGTGATACAGGTATCAAGGAGACCTGTGATTGGTTCAAGGAGAACTACGACACAGCTCGGAAGTAGCTTGTATGCTTTTTTGCATAATCTCATTGTGATTCGTTCTGCTTTCTCCCTTCAACCCCCTTCTCAATTTTCTTTCAAAGACCCTCCCAGACTCAGGCTGTAACAAAAATACTACATCCAGATTCCTGAAGCTATAGTCAGGATAAGTTTAGCAGGAGTAGTACTCCAAAAACGACGTTTTTCGGGAACTACTCGGATTTAGAAATGGGTAGGAGTAGCATTACTCGTAAAAATGGACGATGGTGGAGTAGGCCTAGAATAGGCCTACTCCTTTTTTGAAAGGCATAGGAGTGCACTACTCCTGTTTTATAAGCAGCAGGTGCAACGTTACTCCTATTTTGTAAGGGCTAAACAACTCTGGTTATTGTTTCTTATGTGGGTATATCATTTCGCCACAGGATACGAACATTTTGTTAGATAGATTCTTTCAACGATATTTTAATCTTTGAAATGTTTTTGCGGACTGTTTGAATTTCTATACTATTGAGGTATTGTGTGATAATAATTTAAATTAATACGGAACATTTAGCATGATTACTTCATATAATAGTTATTATAATATATTGAAATACTAGCCTTTAAGTCAATTTTATTCAAATGCGTTCTTTGCTTGCTTGTGATTACTGTTAATATTTAAAAAATAAAAATGGAGTGATAGAATAATATCGTCTTCAACTAATTAATTATTTTCACCGCCTTTCGTACAAAATATAAATAACTGTCTTTTTAAAGGATGATTGACTTTATGGCTGTGCTTCTAAAATCATTAATTAAGCATTTGGATGCCATTAATTGCGTTTTGTCCCCTTTCAGACTTTTATTTTTATTTTTCACTGCAGCTGGATTGAAGTGGCCGCAGCAGTTATATTCAGATTTAATTATTGCGAGTGGGTGTGGTTTGTGAATGGGAAATGTGTAAGGGTTTATTGCATCATTGCGTGGAATATTTTATTTGTAGTTCATGTTAGCCTTGATAAGCTTTCGTGTTTCATCCAAACATTCCGCTACTGCTCAGAGAAAGTAGGCTACTGTAAAAAATCATTTTTTTGCTGCATGTTATCGCTGCGGTTTTGCCTCTGAAAAATTGAGCTGCACGCAATTTTTGCGTTTTTGAGAATCCTCTATTTTATATAGTTTGTGCATCGTTATTTTCGCGCATGTAATTTTCACTAGTTTTACCGATTCACTAAATTTGCTAAAATGACGTGTACGCGAGAATTTCTTGTTTACAGCATGGTTTGTATTAAAGGTACACACAAATACAATATTCATTGCCTTTGGCAGTGGATTTTAATAGGAAGATTTAGAATTGTAGACATGTCTCAACAACTGATTTAGGAAGAGGTGTGTAATACTGTAAAACATGACATTTTTGCTGCATGTTATTTTTGTGATTTTGCCTCTCAGAAATTTAGCTGCACATAATTTTCTCATTTTTAATGACTGCCCAATATATAACTCGCAGCTTTATGTTTGCTGCATGTAATTTTCGCAAATTTGCTAGAATCGCGAAATCAGCAAAAATTGCATGCACGCGAAAATTTCATGTTTTACAGTATTTTGTATGATACAACGACATTATCTTCTAGAAATTAGAGCATCATTATACTGAACTTTATCACTGCGTACCGCACTAAATATTATAGTAGATTCCTTTTCTCTCGTTCAGTTTAAATTTAACTTGAGGAAGTCTTTCACTGATGAGCAGTTAATTGATTGTATGTATTGATTGTCGCTATCGGTGATGAAAGTGTACCTAAAATTTGGCTTTGACCTCTTTGAAATAAGCCGTGACGGAGGTCTTTTTGTTTTTTGTAGTTTAGATAGCGTATTTAGCATCAAGACTATATACAGTGCGGTTCTGTGCAAGAGAGCCGGCACAGAACCGCTCCCCCTTCTTTTGTCGCCTTTTACGACTCGCCCCTGGGGAGCTCTGGGCAGCAAGCCAATTCTTCGTTCCCCGGCCTGCAGGGGGCCCGTGACGAGGGTAGGTGTAACGTCGGGGAGTTTGACATCCTAAGCCATCCTTTCGTCCTTGGTCAGTGTTTCTAGTAGTATGCCGTGAAAAAAGTCGCAAAGCGGTGTGGCCGAGTTGTCTAAGTCACGGAGCTTGGATTACGAGTGCGGCAGACCGTTAGCTCGAATACCTGTGGCAGCAAAGATATTCGAGTCACTTTATGTACCCTAGGCAAAGGTGGTGTAAATTCGTCAGCCCAGCAAATAATCTTCCATTAGGGTGGAGTGCAGTAATGAAGTTGAAGTTGAAGCCGGGGCCGGAGGGTGCAGTTTTCTCTTCTCTTATGGAAACTTTTGCCTAGAAGCGTATGGGCTAAGGCTGTACCAGTCCTTTCTTCAAAACTTTTGTCTTGATGCCGACCAACACCGTCCAGATACACTTTCATCACTGGTTCAAATGTTGTATGGTTTAGTATGCTGTTGAGTTATTTGCGTTTCGTTGAAATTGTGTCGTACATCGCAATCAATGTGATGCTTTCACAACAATATCGCAGAACTTGAGTTTTATCTCCCAATGGATAAACTCAAAATTAGTGATGCCATTGCCGTGACAGGCTTCCGGAGACGATCATAACTAGAATGTACCTAATGGAAAACTCTACTTCTGTTATTTTGTCAAATGCATTTCAAAATATTTTCCTCAGATGTTGGTTGCCACGCGTATGAAACTTGTGGGTTTGATACACGCATGAAATTGTTCGGCGTTATGGTGTCAGTCGTTATCATTGAGCCAGTTTCAGTGACCGTGTAGCAGTTGAGAAGATTTATTGTTGTTGCCCAAGACATTGTTCAAACAATTATATAGCGATTTTGTCGGATGAGTACTTTTTTCGAAATATTGTGCGTTTGATGCCATAAAAAAGTTCATTTAAAATATGCAACTATGAACTTGACAAAACAAATAACAAAAATAAATGAATTATCAAGCAATTTACGCCGTATAGAAACGTTTCGTTTTTGTAGTTTAGGGACCGTGTGTAGCACAAAGACCATATACAGTCCGGTTCTGTGCAGGAGAGCCGGCACAGAACCGCTGCCCCTACCTTATTCTCCTATTACAGAATTGGTGCGTGCCCATTTTGTGACTCTAAAGGCCGAGTTGTTCAATAGGGAGTTATTTGAACCATAGTTGAGTGATCCAGGATTGTTTGACTAACTTCCCAATATTGGTGTGTTATTTAAACAATCCTGGATTGAATTTGCGCGATCTGATTGGATCGTGGCGTCATTTTGTTCTATGACTATTTAAAACCAAATGACTCTCTATTGAACAACTCTGCCTAAACATCTAATAACTCAAGCCGCACACAAATAACTTTGTTTGCTTTGAAAAGCAGCTATATATGAACAACAGTTGTTCATATATAGCTGCTTTTCAAAGCAAACAAAGTTGTTCAGTTACTGAACATGGTATTAAAAGAACTCGATTGTGTTTTTAGATTTTGTTGAAAGTAGGCTACAGTTTTTGCGTGACACCTATCTGCACGATTTAGGCAATTTTGCAACTTCTTAACTTGTGGCGTCATGCGATTACACAAATTTCTTACGACCTTCGCCATTTTGCGTGTTTTGTACTTCCCCAATCGATTAATTAAAAGGATCTGTGACTATATTTGACGTGTAACTGATATACAATATCGAAATAAAGACGTTTTGAAGCCGGCACACATTTACTGTCACTATGTTTTATTGACAATATGCTACTTCATTAGCTATACAATATTTAATAGTGCACAGTATTTGCTTGACAGTATTACGCGTTAGACATTTGAGTGTCAACATAGGACTCATCACCTACCAACAGTACTGATCGGTTAATAACATCCACGTACGAATAAAAAATGGTAAAAGCAGCAAAAATCATGGAATATATAATAAGCTAGTAGTCGGGTCGTAATATTCACACAATTATAGTCGATAGACATTGATAGAGACCATAGAACAATGCAAAAACATTGAGAAAAAAAACTTCACTTCAATGCGTTTTTATTTTCTCGCGTAAAATGCGAGAAAATGCGGCAAGATTTTAAGAAACTCCGTCAGCTTTCCAACACCGCTATTACAAATAAAATCTAAATACTGGTTACTTTCAATTTTTAAATGGCTAATTTTTTATTTACATATGTAATTTAGTTGTCAATAAATAAAGGTTTTTCAAGTTGGTTTAAATCTTAGTGCGAATTGCTCGACCTCGATTTGAAAAAGTGCTAAATTGCACATTACTAAAACTGCGGTTTAAGCTAAACTGCAACTTGAAATTTTTGGGTTGCTCGATAATTTACCTCGGTTTAAGTGCGATTTAGCAAATGTACACATATATCGCTGAACTCTGGTCTTTATTAGCGTTCCAGAAGGCCCTAATCGTGTTAATACATGTCAGTAGTGGTGAACGTTCAAAAATTTAATCCTTGAATCCTTGAAACGAATTGAAGTGAAAATTTGAATCCTGAAACGTAACTGACTTTCCGATGATTTAGCCATTGAATCGCACTTAATTTGCGGAAATGTGCGATTTTCAAAATTAATTCGCACATTAAATCGAGGTCGAGCAACAGAAAATTGAGTTAAATCGGACTAGGTCACTAAATCGCACTTAAATTGAGCAAGTTAGTCTTCGCCTACAAAATTGATTCAAACTGTTTTAGCTGAATAAAATGATATTTTATGCAGAAATACCAATATGCGCTAAACAGCAAACTGAGATTTTTTTACTGGCTATCGGAAAAAACACGAAACATGCAGGAAATTTTAAAACCAGATTTTTGCACCACAACGCAATCGCGTTTTTCCTTTCTTTAATATTAAATATGCAGGTAGATAATAGGCAAATGTAGTGCAACACTGGAGTATAATTAACATTTGATTACCGTATATTGCTGAGAGGCATCAATTCTGAGCATTCCAGCATCACTTAACTCAAGCCAAATGCAGTACTCTATTCAAATCCATGTTTCCAAGATTTCATACGTCGTACATTTTTACACCGCACATTGTTACATCTGCCACTGTTTTATCAACGATGTTTTTTACCACAAATAAACATTTTTATGCTGGTGGGGGGAGGATATCCATCCCCCTCATCCCCCCCTAGATCCATCCTTGCATTCATAGTATGTGCTTGCAGCTAGGCCAAAGTTAGAAGTCGGAACAACATCGTTTAACGACTAAGGGCTGGTTTTTCCAACATGGATTAAATGGTGGTTCAGGATTTAGCTTATGCAAAATGGTGGGTTAAATCCCGAACCACCATTAAATCCGCGTTGGAAAAACCAGCCCTGAATGTCGACATCCTGAATTTATTTAACTGGCCTAATGGTACAAGTTCTATAACACAGAGCTATAACAAACTATGTACAAAACAACTTAACATCACACTCGCATTCACTTTCTAGGTCAGTAACAGTCAACGTACAATCGATACAGCCGCAGCCATTGCTGACAGCGGAATAACCGACAGCGACGCAACGGCCAAAAATCACGATCTACATGCTGGGAGAAATCGAACATCGTCAGTAACGCATTGACCAGTGCCATAGTCTATGGCATATGCGCAGTACTGCTAGCGTGGCTGGTAGAAATTTGACAAAAAGCATTTGATACTAAAAAGCGAGGTTTATGAAGATCTATCCGCTGATTTTTCATCTCCATCTCGCCGGTGACTAGCTTCCCCGGTCGTGAGTTCGACTCAAGAAGGAAAAAAATTTAATCATAGATTTGAGAGCACGGCATTGACTACACCTCTAATCTTGACTACAGCACACGTGATCAGTAGACAAGCAAAATCTTAAGAGACACTCCGTTCGAAATAAATTAATATTCATAGAATATTAGTTATGCAGAACATTAAGTTTGTAATTCACAATATGCACGATGATGCAAAAGACTACGACTAAAGTGCTAGAGCCCGTTTCTCAAAATATCTTACGCAAATTATAGTCTTTTAAAGAAGTTCTTAAGAAAAGCTTAAGTTATTTTAAACGCTGCACCGCCACTGCGCCACTCACAATAAACCATATGATGACGTCGGTGGTCGGATTTAATTTTTTTCGCTTAAAGTTATGGAAACTCAGAGAAACAGGCCCCTGGCCATTACTGTCAGACATGATTCAAATGCGATACTAAAATTGTAAACTACTCATGCGAGCAGTACAATTAATTGCATGGTAATAACTTTGAGTGCCCAATAACGAAGTGTACATTTATAAATAAAGAGAATTATTAAGATCCAAAACTTGCAATATTTCACTTAACAATGCAAATCAATTGTAAGTAATGCTGCAGAAAGTGTTGCATTGCATGATTCACAACTTTTCATCAATCAATCCGACTACTTATCAGATTACAGGAAGATGTAAATACAGAGTGGGCCATAAACAATGACCCAATTATGAAAGCCCATAAAAGTGCCCGCACACCTTTCGGTCAAAACGAAGAAAGATTTGTCGTTAACGACTGAAGTCTGTATAGATTACTATAGAACTCGTCGAGCCGCCGACTGCTTGCGGTCGCTTATCTTGGCGCGCAGACCTGACGTCATGATTGCTTAATGACAAATGATGCACGCAGCATTCTTTTTGTTGAGCTCACAGTGACCTTAACGACGGTGGCTGGCGTTTGTTTGGTTGAATGCGCGCACAGCAAGCGGTCTCGCGCTTATTCGGTCAAACAAACGCCACGTTTGACTGAAAGGTGTGCGGGCACTATTACTCTGTCATTTAACCAAACCAGATTCTGTTTAATACACCAAATTAAAGCCAGCTATGTCAGCGACAAGTTTGATGAGAAGTGCTCCTACATTCCACAATGATCACTAGGTAGCCAACTGACGAGGACTAGGACAAGGTCACCCAGTACTGGTTAGACATTTTTTCTTCTGCTGGTTGGCGCAACACGTGGTTGGTTACACGCCGCAGTTAGTGGCTGTGTTCCGAGGAACACCGGTAAAGAACCTCCCTAAACATCATTAAAAAATTTATCATTCACTCAAATTATACAGCAGTCTAAATGGCATAAATCTATTACTGTAACACGTTCAATTTCGCGTGCATATACTTCTGGCAAATTTCACAAATCAGCAAAACTCGCAAAAATTACATGCGCGAAAATGAAGCTGCAGAAGCTATATATTATAATGGGCAGTCCTCCAAAACGCAAAAATTTAATGCGGCGGAAATTCCAAGAGGCAAAACTGCGAAAATAACATGCAGCTAAAACTTCATGCTTTACAGTACTGTACTCAAAACAATTCTAGCCGCACACAACGCCTTGCTATCAACAGTAATAGCAACATAGAATTGAAGCAGCAGCGATCAAGTGTAACTGTAAGTAAACAGTTGAGTATAAGCACACGCTGCCCGTAACCAAGACTCTTCACAGGCTGCAGAGTCTACGTTAAACTAACACAGCATTACGCATTGCATCAATACTTGCTAATATTCAACGGCAATGCACCATGTCAGTTCCTAACAGTTCTGCGCATCTAACGCATAATAATCTATGGAACATAATTTATTACCCAAATCATCAAATAATCTTTATATTTTTATCTTTATCTTTATCTTTCTTTATATTGTAATCTAAAAAGCTTCACGACTGTAAGAGCAACCTCGAGTTAAGCCAGCACTAAATTTCTATGACTACATTTCAAACACGATTTGAGACACAGGCATGTTTGCAAGCATGAGAATAGCATTCAAGCTGACAGGCTATATTGTTCATACAGAAACTTGAAGAAGAGGAATTTAAAACATCGCAAAAACGCAAATAAAACATTGCATTCGTTCTCAACGATATTTTCGAATGCCAAAACTAACTTAAAACCCAACATCGCAACTAATGATCATTTGGATACTGAAGCAATAGTTCACATGGTATAAAATCAAACCCAATCCAATTGCATGAATCTCAGCGCTTTTATGGATTTAACAGCTATCTACATACATACTGAGTGATGTCCACTGGGAGACCTAGCCAAATTATCCATGCAGGGTTATCCACTGCAGGGTTTCAATGTTCGCGGACGCAAAAGGACCAAACCGTAAGACAGTTCCACTGTGATCAATACGCCATTACACAGCACGCACCGTTCTATTTATAGAATCTATCCTTGAACTAAACCTAACCTTAAAACAAAAATAGAAAAAAATACTCAAAATAGACCAGTGCGAGTTGGTATAATGGTTACAGCGGAACTGCATAGGGAGTTGATACTTTGGCTGCCTGAGCTTACAAAGTGAAGAATAAATCTGACAGGTTACAAGGGTGTGAATACGAAGCGATATTTCACAGAGCCATGGACCACTAGGTCCCTGGAACCACAGACCAGTTAGGTCTCTGAGACCATAGATCAGTTAGGTGGGACCATGGACCAGTCAGGTCCATGGGGCCATGGATCAGTAAATTTGCTGAAATCATAGACCAGTTAGGTCCCTGACGGATGGCTCCCAGACCTCTGGCAGATGACCTCGAGACCACTGAAGCATGGTCTCCAGACCCCTCCCGACCCATGGTGTCTCAGTCGTCCTTGACGTCCTCCGGTACCTCAATGATGGGCGCCGACGACTCGCTGTGGGTGCGACTGGTCTGACTGCGCAGGGTATCATTGTTGGGGTCGCCTCCGCCCCCCATACCCCCCATGCCCAGGGACCCTCCTCCTCCACGGTGCTCACGGTGATCCAACAGGGGCGCAGCTAAAAGCACCGTCACGCAATAAATGACACAGGATAGGAACTAACCGAATGTCAAATGCAATATACTAGCTAACCGCCCTTTTTGTCGTCTATTCTGTTAATGTCCATGTTTTCACATGGCTTAGACATTTCGCATCCTGGTGGAGACCACTGCAGCTGCATTTTTATGACCGGATGCCCTACCCGACGCCTACCAAATAGTTAAATGATACGGGGTTAGCAGCTAGCGACGCGTGTGTTTAGTAAGGCTGTTGGGTAGCCTTGCTGAAGGGCCTGTAACGCCATGGTTTCATATCAGGCATTCGCTATTCAAATTAGATGACCGTATTCGAATGAAAACATACGTATTCATAAAGCAAGAAAACCATCAAGATTGGATCAGCGAAAAAATCAGCAATACAAAAACACTGTTTTTGACGTCCATTCCAATGCGTTAGTAACACCATGTCCGTTAAAGGCCGACCGAATTTTAACTCTGGTCTGACTTTCGACGCCAAAACTGGCTATTTTTGAACTTACGACTGGTTCCGGCAACGACCAAAAGTGCTCATTAGACTTACGGCTTGGTTTCGATTACGGCCGTAAGTCAAAGTTACACTTTCGGCTCTGCTGAATTTGGTCTGCAGTGCAAGCCTATTCAGATCGCAGAAGGCCATCGGCTTACGGCAACACAGCCATAATTCAACATCAACTCCTAAAGTTCACGCCTGTGCTGTGCCTGGCTGGGGGTCGGATCGAATATCGCCCGACACTGTTCAAGAGCCGAGACAGCTGATCACAGAAACAAACCGCCAAAAATAGGATCCTGATGCAGGATCATTTGCAAACTATGGTTGACTTCTAGATTTCATCTACGGCTTTCGGCCGAAACTGGCCTTCACTTTCGGCCTCACTTGCGGCTACGACCAGAACCAATACGCCACATTCGGCACACTTAAGGCAACGGCCGTAAGTCAAAAAAGCACTCAGCCGGCCTCTAATGTCCATGTCAACACAGGTTAGATGTTTATATTGAAGCTATGTTTTTATGGCCGGCTGCTCTTCTTGTCGCCAAACAAAATAATAAATTATCCTGGACGATGATTATCAGCTAGCGACACTTGTGTGTTTAACCGTCTTGCTGAAAGACCTGTAACGCCAAAGTTCATATCCCCAGCCTTCATTATATCCCCAGCCTTCATTATATCCCCAGCCTTCATTATATCCCCAGCCTTCATTATATCCCCAGCCTTCATTACATCCCCAGCCTTCATTACATCCCCAGCATTCATTACATCCCCAGCCTTCATTACATCCCCAGCATTCATTATATCCCCAGCCTTCATTATATCCCCAGCCTTCACCATTAAACCACAGCGCCTCGCAAGGCGTAACATAAACTTGTGCTCAATATTTATAGCCTAATTTAGTCACTGATTTTTAACATAACCAAGAAAACTAGTGCCCCTACTGTCGTCAGGTTCCCCCAGTGCCACCAGATACCGCTAATGCTTTCCGATGTCCCTCGTGCCCCCAGATGTCCTCCCAGCAGGGCTTTTGGGGAAAAAATGTACGACCAGGCGATTAAAAAGTTTTTTGTCAAATTTTTGGCTAATTTCTTTCAGAACCCAGATCAGGTCCTGCGGGCCCCCATGCTCCCTACCCTCGCTGGCGAGACTGCCGTACGTGGAGGACGACTCGAGACTCCCTGCGGCCGCGCGCTGGGACGCCGTCAGCGACGGGTTGGACGCCATAGAGTCGTACGTGTCGACCGTCACCGACGTGGACGTCGCGTCGCTGGCCGCCACTGTGTCCAGCGACCCAAACGCCACTGACAGATTGTCGCGCGTCGCATTGCTCGCTGTCGTCACGATCGAATTGCGGTGGTGATCCACCCCCCCGTGGGCATCCCCGCCCCCCCCAGGGGCCCCTCCGCGCCCCCCGCCGCTGCCCCCAGGGGGGCCATGCGTGCCCCCGCCACGTGGGAGGGGGCGGTAGTCGCCGCGACTGCGGATGGATGACCCACGACTCCCGTCGCTGGCAAACACAAAATGCGCGATGGGCGGGGGCAAGGGGGCTCTCATTGCCTCCTCGTAGCTGGGCAGGGGCGCCCCCCCATGCAACGACGCCCCGCGCTGGTTGTCGTCAGCAAACGCGATGAGCGCCAGACGGTCGTGCTCGTCGAGGGACCCCCCAGGGGGCACGCCGCCTCCGTACTGCATAGCCCCCCCCGGCAGCAGCGCGGCCCCTCCGCCGGCAGTGCCCCCGCCTGGCAGCACGGGGGGGCAGAGCCGGCCGGCTGCACCGCGCGGACGCACGTGGCGCTTGAGCGCGACGATGAGCATGACGACGACAAGGAGACCTAGGACCCCGCAGGACGTCGCGACAACCACCGTGCTCGTGCTGAGGGGGAGCACGTAGGAGCTGGCCAGGGAAGGCGGGGGCTCCACTGCACCACAACACACAATATAGGGTGTAGGACTCGGGCAGGGGGGGACGGGTGCACCACTGCACCACACATAACACAGCCTGTAGGACCCGGCCAGGGGGGGCGGGGGCTCCACTCACCACACACAGGACATAGGGTGTAGGACCCAGGGGGAGGGAGGGGGGATCTACTAAACACAACACAGGAGATAGGACCCCGCCAGGGTGGGTGGCATCTCAATTGTACCACAACACAAAGTTTGGGATCCAAGTACCTGAATTGTGCGTTAAGGGGGAACAGCCAGGTCCCCCTTCCCCCCCTACTAGGCTGTTACCTGGCACACAGACGGGCCTCTCCCCCGCCCAGAGCCCCCCCGGCGCGCAAGTCTGCACTGGCAGGTCCCCTGTGCGCGACTCAAAGTGCTGGTTGCACATGTAGTGCAGCTCGGTGCCGGCACGGAAGAAGTTGCAGTGACTCGGCTTGCACATGAAGAAACCGTTCGTCAGCTCCGCCGGCTGACTGCAGTACTCATCTACACCATGCATCAAAGGCGTTCAACAAGAATGGCTGAGTGTTTTTCGGGGTTTTTTTTCTTCACATTTGTAACTTCAGTACATAATACACATACATGATATAAATAACCAGAGTGTCAAGTTACACAGTTAAACAAAAAGAGAATACATTTCCGTGAAGGCAACATGCCCATGCCTAACCCCCCTTGCAGCAAATTAATGACAATTTATACATACCACGTGAGAAAGAGAATAAAGATGAAAAGACAGATACACAACATGAAACACTAAATAATCATATCATCATCAGTTTATATTCATAGTAGTAGCTAGGGCATGCAGAGTACACACAATGGAGTATCCTTGAAGGACAGGTGTCGAAGCGAAGATCTAAGAAAACGGTTAGGTGTCGTATGCATAACGGACATGGTGAAGAAACGGAGACAGGTGATTTGGACATGTAAAACGCATGAATGAGGAAGACCGACCAGGTATCCGCATGCCGATATATTAAGGCGGAGGGAATCGTTGGAAGAGGGAGGGGGAAGAAAATATGGAAGGAGGCGCTAGAGAGCAATATGAAGGAGCGAGACATGAATAGAGAGATGGCAAAGAATCGAGAGTTGTGAGGGAGTGTCATCGTGGGAAATGTTCAACCTGTGTTGACACGGAAAAGTGAACGCAAAACGTAAATGATGATGATGATGTACACATGTAATACACACGAAACCGTTGCCACAGCTCCGCCGGCTGACTGCAACATTCAATCTAAGCATCACTCAATCTGCCATCTCCTCACTCCCCCATGCTCTACACTCGACCCCACAAGACACCACACAAGTCCACTCAGGGCCTGATCTGGATCTTGCAAAAAATTCGCCACAAATTCGCCAAAAGATTTTTTTTTCCGCCAGGCCATACTTTTTTTCGGAAATTTGTTACACGTTTGTTCCCATTGGGTGCACTGGAATATAGAAAATTTATCGCTCTGTTCATCGCCATAAAGTCAGTAAGTGAGCTTCTAAGAACGCAGGATCAATAAAAAATTCGCCAAGGAAATTCGCTTTTGCCGATTTAGGCAACTGGCAGATCAGGCCCTGAGTCCACTACATGCTACACACACCCAACCAGTGAAATTTCATCCCATACGCACACAGAACTTGCAAGCTGCTACAACCACCGCTGCTGGGGCAAGACATCACCAACAATGAGTTTAAGCTCGTGCCTTTCCTTGGTCAGAGCATCCCACGCCACAGAATGTATGTGTTCTCGGTGGCCGGCGCGTAATTAAATGTTTGGCTTGGTTATGGGAGTTTAGGCGCGTAGTCCGACCAGTAGCCGCTCCCCTCACTGGAGTAGTCTACTACTATACTACTATTACTACTCCCACAACTACTACTTTTACTACTCCACTACATCTACCACAAGTGTACAGACCCTTGGCGAGACAGCGTGGTGCGTAGTCGGACCAGTAGCCACTCCCCTGACACACAATCTCCGTTGCACCGATCGCCCTGAAGCCCCCCTCACACTCGTACACCACGCGCGAACCGATGCGGTAGTCGGCGTAGCGCGACATGATGACCCAGTTACCGCTGGGCACGTCCAATGGGACGTCGCAGTGAGTGCGCTTCACTGCGCATGACCAACCAATCAGTAGTCAAGAATACAAAACAGTTCTCCAATCAATCCATCACAGTGGCACAGTGCCCATCACACGCGAGCATTATCCGGCACATGGTTAGCAGCTGTGTCACATGACAATAATCACCCTTGCTGAAAGGCCTACAACGCCATGATTTCATACTTGCCCAAAGCAAGGGGCCTGTTTCTCATAGTATCTTACGCAAATTTTAGTCTTATAAAGTTCTTAAGAAAATCTTAAACAAAGTTTAGCCTTTGTTATTTTAAACTCCGCACCACCACGGCGCCACTCGCAATAGACCAAATGATGATGTCACGGCGGTCGGAAATTGGATTTAATTTTTTAAAATCTTTTTTGGGATTAAGTAGAGGCCTAAATTTATGAAAGTTTTTCGAAACTTTTGAGCAACCAGGACCTGAATCCATGCAGGTCTCTGGCATTCACATAATCACATGCGACGCCTTAACCACTACACCACTACATTTCGCCGTGGTGCAGCGGCTCGAAATTTCAATACATAATGGAAGCAGCACAAGGTCACTTCTTGCTAGTTGCATCAGTAAATATTATAGTAACCATACTGTACAGTGTACACAGGGCTAGGCCTGCATAGAGCAAAATTTGCCAAATGGCAAAAGAAAATCAGAAGTGGCAAATTTTTTAAGTTTGGCGAAAGACTTGGCGAATTATTTGCAATGGACGGGATTATTTCTGCAATACTGCATTGAGTTGTGTTTCACTTATGAATGTAAATTTCTAGTTAAATATATTCAGTGAAGTAAACAGGTTAAGTAGCTATGCTAGGTTGATCAATTTGAGCAGTTGTTTGTCTGCGAATATATCAGTTTGCAAAAAAAATTAGAAAGCATTTGACAAAATCAGATCATGCAATCTAGATCTTTGACGTAATTTAAACTCACGTAATTTAAATTTGCGGTTCAAATTAGATCTGAGATCATTCAAATAACTCTGTATTGAACAACCAAGCCTTATAGATTTAAGCGAGGAGAATGCAGTTCAGCCACCAATGTCTCACCGCAGGTCGGCAGACTTCCTCTCCACTCCCCGTCGCTGCACGTCAGCAGCGAAATGTTCTTTGCGTCCTGCGCCATGCGATACCCGTTCTGACAGAAGTAGTATACCTGCACCCCATCCCCTACCCGTTCCTCCAGCCCCCCTGCTCCCGCCGCACTCCCCAGGCCCCCCCCGTGCGAGAATAAGTTGTAGTCGCCGTGGGGGAGGGTGGGCGGGGGGGCACAGGAGGCCCCCGCGGGGTCGCAGGCCGGCCCGGCCCCCGTCCACTCACCCATGTAGCACATGATGGTGGCTGAGCGGTGGCCCGTGACGCAGACGTAGAGAACGATGGTGCCGCTGGAGTATGCGTCATGATCCAACGCACTCAGTGAATGCTAGCGCAACAACAATGTCATAGTCACGCTCCAACGCACTCAATATCATATATTCTATTAGTCGCAATCCAACGCATTGTGTCCTAGACCGACAATGTTATAGTTACGCTCCAACGCACTCACCGAGTCCTAGCATGACAACAATGACACAGACGCAGAGCACTATGGAGCCAATGGGGCACATGTCACACCCTCTGTTGGCCTCCAATCATACTCATACAACCTCCAATCAATCATACCTCCAATCATACACCATCACGATACCCCGCAATGAAGCATTTCTTAAAGATTTGTGATGCCATGGCAAGCACTCATATCTGACTTTGACAATTTCAAATTCCATTACAGAAACGCAGTAATTACATTACAGTAACTACGTTATTACGGCATCGCAAATACAAAATGGCAAAACTCGCAACTCTAACTACCTGCCCCTCCCCGCCTCAGGAATAAGTCACCTACCTTTCCCCCCAACGCCCCCGCCTGCTTCCTGCCCTCCCTCGCCGCCGCCAGACTCTCAATGGGGTAGCGCGTGGCGTAGGGCACTTCCGGGGGCGTAGCGCACTCGTCTGTGGCCTGTCGGGCGCGGCAATGCGGCACTGTGCCCACCCACGCGCCGTCGCGACATGTGAGCACAGCCGATGCGTCGGCGACTATCTTGTAGCCGTCGTAACAGTAGTAGCTGACCTTGTCCTCTGAGCCACCAGCGGAGTCGGGGGTCGAGGGGTTGGTGGAGGAGGGGGGCGAGATGAAACGAAAGTCGCCGTTGATAATGGGGGCGGGCGGGGGACACGCAGACACTGCTGCAGCAGGACATGCAGCAGTGAATGCAGCAGGGCATATAGCAGGGCATATAGCAGGGCATGCAGTAGGGCATATAGCAGAGCATGCAGCAGGGCATATAGCAGGGCATTAGTAGCACATAAAATAAGGCATTCAACAAGCCGTTAGTATAAAAAACACAACAACTTGTAATTAAATTAATAGAAATTAGCAACAAAGCACTGCAATTAAAACGATTAAAGCAGAAATCGAAACTTGCAATATGTTCAACCTACCCAGCTGGTGGGTGGGTCATGTAGTGGAACATATCCTGGTGGTGGATGGTTCACACACTGGCAGGTGGGTGGAATATACCCCAACAGGTGGGTGGGACACCCTAGCAGGTAGGTGGGACACCCTAGCAGGTGGGTGGGACACCCTAGCAGGTGGGTGGGACACCCTAGCAGGTGGGTGGGACGCCCTAGCAGGTGGGTGGGACGCCCTAGCAGGTGGGTACATCATACCCTGACATGTGGGTGAAACATACCCTGACATGTGGGTGGGACATACCCAGACATGTAGGTGGGACATACCCAGACATGTAGGTTGGACATACCCAGATATGTAAGTGGGACATACCCAGATATGTAGGTGGGACATACCCAGGCATGTAGGTGGGATATACTCAGACATGTAGGTTGGACACACCCATCATGCGGATGGATCATACCCTGGCCTGTGGGTGGGTCATACTTTGATATGTGGGTGGTTCATAACCCGACAGCTTAATGGGACATACCCTGGCAGGTGGGCAAGGCTGCCCCATCCTCAGTCGTCCACCCCCCGTCCATCTGACAGACCCCCACAGAGGGAGCGCTGGCCCCCCGGGGCACGAGGGAGTAGCCAGCGTTGCAGCGCAGGGGGGCGCGGTCCCCTGGCATGTAGCCCCCAGTCTTGCGCACCACCCAGCCGTGAGGCAGCGAGGGGGGCGCACAGCCACCGATACCTGCACACACCACGAGGAGGGTAAGAATCAACAGAAAGAGAAAATCGTCACAAAAATTTCTGGTCTAACTGTCCCCTCAAATTCTATAGTACCCACTGGGCTGGATCTGCCGATCGCCCAAATACTGTTTTTGGGCAGCTGGTAAAAAATGTTCCCATTTGGCGAAAGCCTTCAAATGGTGAATTTTTATTGATCATTCTTCCTTAGAAGTCAATTACTGGTTCTATGCAATCTATGACGATGATCAGAGCAATAAATTTCATATAGTCGATCCCCCAGAAGCGAGAGCTGACAGCATTAATTTGACAAAAAACAGCAACCTGAAAGAGAACAATCTTTCGGCAAATTTTTTTGAGGAACCAGCAAAGGCACTGACTGCCCATTAAGTACCAAATTCGAGAATAGATACGGTAGTATCCAAACGGAGAATGTTCAAGCTTGGTTGGCAGCACAACCACATGGCTAGCCTCCCGCGGATACAACGGATTTGAGATCATTTGGGTTATTGTATCCGTCAAATATTCAACATCAACCTCAATATCAACCATTTACAGAGTGAGTCAAAACATAATAATCCCCTAGCAAAATCGCTATAACTTGTTCAAACGTTCATATTTCTGTTTCATCTTTGCAGGGATTGTAGCTGAGATAATTTGCAACAAGACCATAATATTTCATTTGAAAATATATTTTAGTTCAAAAAGTTATGAATATTTGCGCAAAAAGTTGAGAAAAATTATTCAATGAGCGTAATTAAGTCAAAATTATAATGGATGCAGTAAAATTAAGCTCATAAAAATGTTTTTGTCCTGAATTTCCTGTTAACTAATCCTTGTACTCGTGCTAGAATGCATATTCATGACGTCATGTGCCTGAGACATCGATAGCTATAGTAAATCATGTTCATAAGCTGCACCTCACTGCGGCTCAAGCGCGGAAAGCATGGTTTTGTTAACGCATCAAGTTGGACACATTAAAAATGACCAATCTTGTGCACAAGAAAAATGGGACTGAAAACGCTGTGAGGGCAAGATTTGAAGGCCAAGACACTTCGATTGGTCTATTCTCAAATGCACTGCACGCTAAAACAGGTGCAGGCCAGCTACAGGCGAAATAACCAGGCTAAGCGAGCTCTAAAGCTCTGGTTAACTTGATTTTAAAACTTTTTATTCTAAAACAGTCATAACTTTGAACTAAAGCATATTTCCACATGAAATTTTGCAGCCTTGTTGCAAATTATCTCCTCTCCAAGCCCTACATATATGAAATCAATTTTTTTTTTTGACGGAGTTATTGCGATGTCGCTAGGGGATTATTTTTTTTGGACTCACTCTGTAGGTTCATATATACTCTTTTTTAATTATGCCCATTTGCATCCATTATTATTTACCACAAATGCTGACAGATGAGAGAGGCTACTTATGCGGACAGATACATGTAAGAGATAACATGATGCTGAGAGGCGAGAGAGCTCAAGAGGAAATACTTACGCTTGCGAGCAAGCGCCAAAGGGGTTAGAGAAGCATAATTGTACACATGCTGACAGATGAGAGAGATCAAGAAGCAGTACGTACGCTCACAGACAAGCGATGCGGGGGTTACAGAGGCTACATAACTGTACATTATGCTTACGCAATGATGTCCAGCAGATGAAGGAGTTCAAGTGGGTGTACTCACGCTCACAGACAAGTGACGCGAGTGTGATAGAGGCCACAAATGTCGACAGGCGCTAGAGCGCAGAAGGAAGTACGTACGCTCGCAAACAAGCGACGCGGGGGTGCCCAGAAAGCTGAGCCAGGCGCCGTCCGGCTGACAGACGGCGTGCACAACGGTAGACTTGACGTGGGGGAAGCGAAATCCCTCGTCGCACACAATCTCTGCGACGTCGCCCCCCGTGAAGTTCGATGTCCTGGCACCGGTGCGCAGGGAGCAGTGCTGCATCGGGGGCAGGTCGCACTCACCTGCGTGACACAGCGGCAGTAGAAACTGGCATTAAACAATAATCATTGTAATATTGACACCGGCATCATGAATTCTGGCAATCGAGCTCAAAATATTAAAAACCATCGTTACATCAATGACTGTTAATTATTTAATACTTGCGCTGTGTGAAATATAAAGTGACGTATAAAGTCGTATATATTATGGTATACATTTATGGTATTGCTTTCTGATTATATTTCTAATTACATCACTGCTGACGTGTAGAATCCCGGCAGCGGCAAAGATTTTTGTCAGCCACAGCGTTCCTACCTGATGCCTACCAGTCTACGATGGAATCACCACCAGCAACCATCAGCTGGTGCAATGGGGCATCGCCCTTTCCCGCAAGGGGCTAAAACAACAACTACATCATTGCAAGACACGCTGAAACTAAATTACTGTATATCAAAGCTATTCTTTTCATTCATTCTTCACATTGATCCGCAGCACTCGCTGTATCAGCATACATCTACAGGAGTCAATTAGAATGGACGGAACATGAGTAAAAAATTTTAAATTTTAAATTAAGATTTTCAAATGAAGCTGGTATATGGGTGATTATATACACTACCTAGAGCAGTTGATTGGTTGCTGCCCGTGACAGACGCTGTCGTTAAGTCGGGTTGCTCTGCCCACTGCTCTAGGGTGACCAGCTGACCACTGACCACCAGCTCCTCAGCAGACGAGGGGGCAGTCAGCGCCGCCAGGAGACAGCTAACCAGCCACACGACTCGACGCATCGTTACTGTGAACCCCAAACAACAAGCAGAGAGCTATTTAAGAAATAAATCTCTTATAATTATAGCATCACTATATTTACATACAACTTCAATAAACAAGTAGGCTGCTTTATCCATTGGCAAAAGTACAAAAGAAAAGATCAAAAAACGATCGTATAAAAAGATAAAAATTAAATATAGGCCCCTATCATATCATATTGCTAATTTTAGCTGACTTTATCTACATCAAAATCAAAATCTCAACGGAGATTGGGATATCCCTCCTTCACAATAGCACTAGTGCGACGCCGAAATTCGGCTGATCTAGTCTGCGACCCGAGAGACGAATGAGAACTTTAAATTAAACTTCCTGGCGTTAGCAAGAGCAAGCAAAAATTATCATCGGGTAGGAAACTTTAGGCCCTAGAACAATTCGATATTCCTGGCGCCGAGCGGCCGAGTTGGCGTTTATTATTGATATAGATTTGTTATTTAGATAGATTAACTGCTGGTTGCTCGACCTCGATTTAATGCGACTTAATTTTGTAGTCCGAATTAACCAATGAAAATCTACGAGAGAATTGTATCGAATAATTTGATTGGTTATTTTGGACCACAAAAATAAAATCGAACTTAAATCGCGGTGGAGCAACCAGTAGTTGGCCATTAGCCAGGCACACAATAGACATTAGACAAGTCACAGGGTATAATGCAGAGCAGCAAGCGGGATATTACGCTGCAATCAGCAGACACGCTATTTAAGCATAAATATTGAAAGGCGCTGCCTACAGGTTTGCACGTCTCAAAAAATCGTCGAATCGCCCTAATTCGGACGTCTTTCTATCATAAATTATTGAAGAAAATTATTTTCATAATTTAGTTTTGTCCATCACCTTTTTGTATATCCAAATACGGCAGAGGCTTCACAGTCTAGTAACAAACTAAACGATTCCGTGTGGCAAATAAACGCTTAGTTTGTATATGAAATATTTTAATCCAGTGTGATCACTCCACAGGTCACTCATACATGACCTAACCTCACCCTAAAATAGTGTACTGCTCTTAAGATACGAGGTTAGATGTCTTACTGACGGTTGCTCGACCTTGATTTGAAGTGCGATTTAATTTTGTAGTCCGATTTAATCAATAAAAATCTATGAGAGTTGTATCGAATAATTTGATTGGTCAATTTGGACTACAAAATTAAATCGCACTTCGAATCGAGGTCGAGCAACCGGCAGTAGTACGTACCATAGTAACTAGATAGGGTAGTACTGCGACGGGCACTAGACGAGAAAATGTGGACGCCATTTTGGGCTGGCTTCCGGCCTGTTGTTGATAAGTTTCCATGGTAATATGTCAAGTAATATGTTAGTCCATGGTAATATGTTAATATATCAAGTTACAAAATAGACACTTTAGATCGACATTCTAACTAAATTGCGCGATGGTTGGCGGCCACGGCGGCGGTTATTGCTGTGCGCCCAACTGCACAAACAGTCAGCGTAAAGGCTTTCGTCTGTTTCGGTTTCCTACCGACCTTGAGAGGCGAAGACGCTGGACAGTAAACACCCGCCTCGATCACTGGACACCTCATGCTAGTAGTCGACTGTGTGAGGTAAATCATCTCCCACCAGTTAAAAGGACAATTGTTTCGCTTTGTTATGCAAAAATGTTTGACTAGTGGATAGGCGTACTGGCGATATTGAAGTTTATGCTATGACTAAAGACATAGGCCTACATATTTTGTATACTAGTATTCAAATTTTAGGAGCTATGCAAACACTATTTTGTGATTTTGTGCCCCGTGAACTGCAAACTAGTACCAAACCTTTACTGCAAGCTTATTAAAGGTTTTGTCTTATTTAAGGTTTTGCGTTAGAACTGCCATATTTGTGAATATAATGTATTGATACCACGTGTAGTTGTTGTTGCTTTGTTCGTCATTCAGGCGAGCATCTATTGCTGTAAAATTATTATGCTGCAGGCGCATTAATAATAAATTTTATGTTTTATATGTATGAATTAATTCTGAAATTAATAGCATAAAATATATTGTGTTTTGCTTTATCTTTCAGGTTCACTTTGAGGAAGATCAGTTTGAACTACATCGAGCGGACGGAAGAAAAAAACTTAGATCAAGCGCCGTCCCAGCCGTATTCGATGTACCAAACCCTCCAAGGCCTCTCACCCTCAAGCGTCCCGCAAATCACCTCGTTGACAAGCTGACTACTTCCACACTGTTCCATGATCACCTGTACACGAAGAGGTACATCCCCTCTTCGCGCGGGGGGGGGAAGCAGAAGGAGAACTTTTGGCCTGTGCCGCCATCGAGCACCGTTGCGCCCACGGGCCATGAGTATGGCAAAGGTACAAGGGCCGAACTTGTTAAAGTACCAGCAGCGCAGTCTGAGTCTGCTAACAGCGATGAATTTGATTCCCAGAATTTGAATGCGAGCCAGTCGGAGCTAGAGAAAGATGACATTATTAATTCTCTGAAGAAGAAGGTCCGAGACTTACGCCGAAAACTTTTAAATGAGAAGCGAACATTACAAACAGTCATCAAAAATGTAGCAAAATTTCTCAATGACGACCAACAGCGATGTCTGAGGCTGAGATCGCGCCGTTCCATGCGATGGTCCGATACGACTGTGACAAAAGCGCTCAAGATTCGTTGTGCCACAGGTGCGCAGGGATATGAACATTTGGTGAAGGAAGGCTATCCTTTACCATCATACCGAACTCTCTGCCAGAAGGTTGAACGCGCTGAGTTTCGTCCAGGTGTGCAGCTAGATGTTCTGCAATGGCTGAAAGTCAAAGTTGATGCTCTACCATCGATGGCTAAAGACTGTGTACTCGCCATCGATGAAATGCAGCTCCATCAAAGAATCGAGTACGACAGAGGTACGGACCAAACGTTGTTAGATTTTTAGGCAAATAGTTTTTTTAAATTCTGATATGGTAAATTTGGTGTTGATATGATTATGTTTAAGAAGGTTTGCTGATTAGTTATGACATTTTAATTTTTGATACACATTGATATGACTGAAATATGAAATTTTACTGCGGGTATTGTGAAAACATGTCTTGATACTAAGTTGATGGTAATTTTTCATTTTAAAATTTGGTTGAATTATAATTTATATTGATACGAATTCTTTAGAAATGTTTTGTCATTTTTCAAGCCCTGGTTGAGAATTATAAAAAGATTAATAATTATATTATCTTCAGAAAATGAGTAGTACATACGTAATGAAAAATCATTGTCGGAAAGAAAGTGATTTGCGTTGTTACATTTATGTAGCCGCAATGATTCGCTCATAATGTTGTTAAAACATAGTGAGCCGCTGTGGTGTAGTGACTACGGCTTCGGACTTTGAGTCCACAAGTGTCACTAGCTGCTAACCCCTTGCCAGAAAATTATTTATTTGGTTGGCGTCAGAAAGGACATCCAGCCGTAAATAGCCTGTTCAGCAGTTTTGATCAGTACGCAAATGTCTAAACCTGTGTGAAAACATGAACATTGACAGATTAGACGTAAAAGACAAGGTTAGTTAAATGTATTGTTATTATTTTCCCAGGTTTGGGAAATTACGT
>JAQIWG010001331.1:0-25102 GCA_034695025.1 Chamaedrilus cognettii
CAAAAACGCTGACAAGATTCACATACGAGACGCGTGCCGTCTATGTTGTGAGTTGCGCCTGTAAACAACCAGACAACTCGTGCAGCCGATCGATCGCAGCTATATTTGGCCCATGCCTATAGATTAGTCGGCAAACATGGCAGACACGGGCTTACCACAAATTTTAACCCTAAAATCAGCTTGAATACTTACGGGCATACAGCCTAAACTCAAATAACGACAATAGACCTAAACTTACAATTAAACTGGTTACCATTGACTACCGAATAACGAAGCACACAAAATTTGCATCAGATTTCATAATTATTTTAGAGGTGACATAATTACCAAGGCCATGACCTAGGATATATAGCTTTTCAAATTCTATTCCTAATTCCCTTAATTTGCACAAACCAAACTAAATACCAAATATATAGTCGAAATCGTAAAATTGTTGAAGTTTTCTTTATAGGCCGACAATGCCTTGTCTATTGTCTAGGCGTGAAGGTCGATTTTAGGCTTTCTGAGATGCATGGCGTTGAAATTTTAGCTATTTTATATAGCCTAGATATTTAGTAGGTTCATATACTAATTTTATGATGCAAATTTTGAGAAGGGGTCAATGTTTTACATCAACAATTCTGACTGAGTATTATGAGCTCGAAGGGATATGTCGGAACAAAACCCATCCTACAAACTATATTTTGCATAAAACATCTTGTGAATTATTTATTAAAACAAAAATATTTTGCAGATGTTATGTAAATAATAAGTAGGCCTAAAATATAATTTTGATATTGGCGTAAAGTCGGTCTCTAGACAAGTTTTAATTATTTCCGATCATGCCGGAAGCGTTCTTGTTCAAGTTCTTTTTCCCATAAATTATGGTGAGTGCTGGAGAAAATATTTCGCTGCTAATTCTATTCCGGTTCAATCGGCGCTCCTTCGGGACGATTGTAGATTTCAGGCACTTCATTCTCACAGATATTATGGTTTAGATGTTTTAGAAGCGAAATGATTCTTTGATTAAGGATTTTAGTTGAATTTGGTGATTCTTTATTGCGGCTGCGCTTTTTTGACGCGTGCGGTGTGTGTGGAGGAGAAATATTATATTTGACAGTTTCACAATGCGTGCCTAATATCCTAATTGTGTAGGATAATAGACTACTGTTGTAGCCTTGCTGTAAAACAGTACAACATGACGCCCCTACGGTCGACAAAATCACGGGATAGGCTAAGCTGTAGAAGATGTTTTGATCATTGTTTTGTTGCGACTAGCATGCTATTCCCATGCAGTCCCTCATGCCGTTTCCCATGCTATTGCGAGTGTCGAAGAGTTTTAGGCTATTTATCTTAACGAGTCTTTCGAATCGCAAATTCTAGAATAACGTTGAATTATTTGATGAGCATTGTGAGATTTCTTATGTACTTAAGCATAAAAGCGCTTACGGTACTGTTATGCTAAGATCGCTTACTTTGCTTCGCTACGGTGTGCTTTAGTGGGTTCTCCTGTACAGTTTGACCCGAGACGCGTAAAAAACTTAAATTTAATTCCTGAACGCTAGCAACAGCACGCGAAATGCATCGGCTAAATCAGCATAGAATTAAAGCGTAGACTGACAGCTTTAGTGCGTGTATGTTGTTGTAATTTTCTTGCTTCAAACAAAACAAGATGCTTTAAAAGTATCAATAATCATCAATGATTTTTAGCTCCTCCAATGACCCCTGTTTAAAGATTTTCTAAATCTAGCTTGATACATTTTAGCAAATTAAACAGTATGCTGATTTCGACGTTTGATGATAAAGTTCAGTTGCATTGGTGATCTAAGTGTATGCTATTGAATGCAATTCGACCATATGGTTTGTTTTAATATATAATGCCAGTTCATGCAAAAGAATCTAGCGATTCCTTAGATGTATGTGTATATGTGCAGCCGACTAAGCCAAAGAAGCCGAAGAAGAAGGTAGCGGCGGCGCCGCTGGCCGCCAAGAAGGTCGAAGTCAAGAAGACCGTCAACCCCCTCTTTGAGAGGAAGCCAAAGAACTTTGGCATCGGTGAGATTACTTAGTTTATGGGGTGTTGCCTTGAAGCCCCTCTCCCCAGCCTCACACCGCCAGGCCCCCCACCCCCCTGACGGTAGCCACGTGCACAAGCCCCTTCTCCCCCCTTGTGCTTGCGGCTCAACAGGGGAAGGAAGCAGTGTGCTGCTTATTTTTGTCCCCTGATATATGATCTGATAACTGGTGGCTCGCCTTGACAGTTTCTCTCCTTTAAATTGTATAAATACTTAAATACTTGTTCGATTCATGGAATAAAAATCTTTTACCTAATATTTACTAATTATTCTTCCAACCGAGAAAAATATGTCTTTTCAGAAATGTCATCCATCCGTGTCTTACACGCAAAGTTCATTAATTTCTTCTTTTAAGCTAATTAGGACAATATTCCCTTTTGAAATTCTCGCACTTGACACCCCTTCACTTCTCATCCTTTGCACCTCCTCCATAAACTTCTTGTCCTCATCCTGCTGCACTCTTGTCAGGTCTGGCGCAATAAGAACTCTTTCCATTCCAACTACATTCCTCAACCTCTTTGCTCCAAACATTATTCCTTTATGGGCCAAATTGTTAAGTTTCACTCTAATTGGTCGTGCCTTCCTGTCCGTCCCTTTCTTACCAATCCTTCCCAAAACTTCCAAACCCATCGCTTTCTCGAGATGTCCTGTAGCCTAGTTGTTAATATTTCATCTTCTTTGTACTTGTTATATTTCACGTTTATCATCCAGTGTCATCGATGAAGTTTATGTCATATTTTTAGCTTATACCGCACTGAATACGGCAATTTGAAATGAAAATCTGGTATTATTAACTACGTGAAAAGGGATTAGTTAAGAAAATGAGGGAGATAAGAAGAGTGGTGAGGATATGCGAAAATTGAAGATTTTTATTCTAATACAAGTGGTTAATATTTATCAGCGTGGCGATGGTGTGCTGTGATGAAGTTATCCAACCAAAACATTCGCAGTTTCCAACGGAAAATCAAATTTTATGACGTTTTTGACCTTCCTTGGATGTCTGAGCCACCAAACCACTAGGTTGTATGCTGTCCACTTACATTTTCGGTGTGATATTTTTGAGCTGCATTTCTTCCATAAATTGATGTATACTATATTTTGCACTTGATATAAAACAATTAACTGAATTAAATAAATTCTATCCTAAAATGCCTTCGATAATCGATATGGCGGCTGCATGTTGGTTTTGGTGAATAGTAATGAGCAGAAATTGGAGTGCGGTCTATATTGTTGCCGCACTAATCGTCTCCTATCAGATTGCTTCATTTCGTCGACAAAACAATTTGATGCATCTTATCCAAACCTCCTGTAATCTAACTAAACACTGACCCTACTCTAATCCAAACATGGCCCTAACTTGCTAATGCTAACAGGGCTCTAACCCTAGGAGAAGCAGTCTAGTAAACGAGTGGCAACGATACGAGCATGTCTCAAACTAAGGGAGCAGTCCGATTTGCTGAAAACCGATTTGCTCAAAATGAACCGCAACCGATTTACCTATAGATTATGTACATGGAACGCGACCATTAGGATTAAAGCCCCGTTAGGGTTAGCAGATTAGGGCTAGGGCCCCGTTTGGGTTTGGGCTAGGTTGGTGTTTGATTAGATTTTTGATTAAGTTTAGGATTAAGGTGTGATTCCAACTTTTCAGCAATTGGAACGCTAGCGGAAAAGTGTTTTGACAATTTGGTCTAATTTTGTCGAAAGGCCTTTTCGGCAATCAGGTTTTCGACATATCCGACCGTACCCCAAACTAATGCGAAATGTGGATGCCACTGTATAGGTCAGGATATCCAGCCGAAGCGTGACCTCAGTCGCTTTGTGCGATGGCCGAAGTACATTCGCCTGCAGCGCCAGAAGGTGATCCTCTACCAGCGCCTCAAGGTCCCTCCGCCTATTCACCAGTTCACGCAGGCCCTTGATCGACAGACCGGTAGGTCCTAGCGGCTTGCATGCTGCTATTTAGGGATTTGGGTCGATTAATGAGTGTGTTTGCTAAGAGTTGTGATTTTGAGACACGGTCGTTGTGATGAATTTTGATATTATCATTTTATGTTGTATGTATATGTCCAGTTAAAATGCAGTGCGGTGTTATTTTTTTAAAGTTGGCGATGATGAAGTTTTCCACCTAAAACATTCGCAGTTTCCACCCGAGAGGCTGCCTAGTGCCTCGCTGAGGTCCAGTCCTTCCTTGGATGTCTGAGCCAACTTCATTAGGTCTTTATTATTCTGTCTTTATGAAGGTTGTTAGTGAAATATAATCATCTGACGCAATTGGGTGCATTTTGGCGAGATTTGGTTTGCATAGAATATTGCCAATTCCATTTCATTTGGTCGCATTCACTTTGGTTCCACTCATTTTTGAAGGTTAGGCTTGGGTTTAGGTTATTATTAGTTAGGGCTAGAATGTTTAGTTTAGATTTTGATTCTAAATTTAATCCTAAGTTATAAATAATCATTGAGAACGAAGTGAATTGACCAAAGAGAATGCAAACCGACCATAGCTGTAGTCTGAATTCTATCCCTATTTGCTGTCTTGGCCTGTGCAGCGACGCAGCTGTTCCGCCTGATGGACAAGTACCGCCCGGAGACGAAGCAGGAGAAGTCAGCGCGCCTGAGAGCTCGCGCTGAGGAGCGCGTCAAGGGCAAGGAGGACGCGCCGACCAAGCGCCCGCCGGTCATCCGCTCCGGCATCAACACCATCACAACGCTCATCGAGCAGAAGAAGGCGCAGCTCGTCGTCATCGCGCACGACGTTGAGCCCATCGAGGTATGAGCAATCTAGAACTCGGTGATCATGAGCTTTTTTTCTCCCTACAGACCGGGGTACAAATAAGGGCTTCCAGCCCTTGGCTCCCCGGGCTAGTTGTAAAAGGCAACTAAAGAAGGGTGAGCGGTGCTGTGCGTGCTCCCTTGCAGAGCTTTGGAATGTATTTGTTTTACACACAAACTACACTAAACGACAAAAAAAAAAAAAAGTACTAATCGTGAGCTTTTGCGAGAAGCAGTCATGTGATTAGATTGCTTTGTTGTTTCTTCTGCAGCTTATGATTATTCTCTGGAGTTAAGTTTAGTTTTGATAAAACGCATGATGCGTGGTGATACCGCTCGGCCTTTAAAAACCACAGGCTTACGCCACCATGGCCGATTTCAGGCACAATGTTATGCCTGCTCCTTTTAAACTAAGTGTACAATTGTTGAAAAAACTTTTTATGCGTATACTGCTTACTAAACTTAACTTTGCATTGGTCAAAGTTTTGAAAGTTTAAAAATGTAATTAACAGTAATAATAAAATAAATCAAGCGTTGAGGCATCATGCTCTTTCTCTGTTATCCGTCGTGTCCAGCCGTGAAAAGTTGCGTTGCGTTATTTATATTATATTTGTGCTAATATTAAGATACATGTAATGCATGCGCAATTGCGCATGGACACGTCTCCAAAAGTGAGAATTTTCTGCCGCTTTTTGACACGCTGCGACAACTACAACAAAAATTGTATGTAGTAATAAAAGGTATACAGTCAACAGCAGCATGGTGTTAACAAACATACAAAAAAGGGCGTAAGACTTCTGTTTATTTGCTATGCTGTCGTTTTTGTGTATTTCTCAAGTTGGCGATGATGAAGTTTTCCACCTAAAACATTCGCAGTTTCCACCCGAGAGGCTGTTCTCGCTGCCTCGCTGAGGTCCAGTCCTTCCTTGGATGTCTGAGCCAACTTGTATAAAACACATTAGGCATTTCATTACTATGGTTTATTTTTCCAAGGTTGAATTTTCTATTGGTTCATTTTGATTGCTAGATTAATGATTAGATAATTAATTTTATAAATTATGAGCTACTGGCATAAGAAACTTGTAAACGCTGAGGCAGTATGCAACTTGTGCGATGTGAATTTGTGTCGGATTTTTGTGTGATGATAGACAATTTTGGAGTACCGGTACACTGCAGTGACGTCGCCGCACATAAAAAAATTGAGTGTGTTACGATGCGTGCAACTGTTTATTTTTTTAAGAATGGTTATACACAATCTGTTTGTAACATTTAGAGGCCGGTTCAAAAATACCGAGTTCTTCTATCTCATTTAGCTCCTGTAGTCTATACTGTTTAGGGTTCAGTCTTTATTTTTTCGGAAAGGTGTTGATTTCTGAAAACTGAGGCGCGGCACTTATATTGTGCCATGTTTCAAATTACAAGTGGCTTGCGATGATGATAATATTTAGTCTGAACTACATTGTTGATCAAAATAACGAGCTTTTTAAATCTGAGCAGCCAATAGCGAAAATATGCTAACTGTAATTAATGCTAAGCAACTATGTTAATTTTATTCAAATTCTATTGTTGGTTTCAAACTTTGAAACATGATCTGTTGTAAACTTTATATTATAAAATAGTTATTAATTACTGTGTCTATTTTGTCCAATAGATGATTGTGGGTATAACGTTATGTTCTAGAGGTGCTAGCAATGATGCTTATGAATCTCTTCACCTGAATTGCTTTGAAGAATGCACTTTTAGTGTTTATATTCTGAGCTCGCGCCTTTTCAAAATCAATTTAAATTGATTATGCAAGTAGACCAAGAAGATAGTGTGCCGGTTTTCATTACTTGCTTCGCAAATATTAATTGAATTTGCGCCTTTATGAAAGATGCTGATATTTGTGGTGCGGTATCAATAATAGTACGGTATCAGGCAGTCATATTTTTCCTTTTTTTCCCCTTTGTTTGGCCCTATTCCAATTGAAAAAATTCTTCCACAGCGTGGTAACTCTACTAATTTCATTGTGTCTTTCAAACTTGTTTCGATCCTGCTCGACTTCCAATTATATTTCTTTATTTTTACTGCTGTCAGCTTAAAATTATTGCCTCTTCAAACTTGTGCGGTATCAATAAAAATGCTGTACACGCACATAATATGCTTTTCTAATTTTGGCCGGATGTGCAAGACTTTTTGACGGATGCTGTGTCCACTCTTTTCGCAGTCGGGCGTCTGATGATGATATTTTATCCAGTTCTGCTTCTGACGTTCTGATGTTGCTTGTGATATCTGAAGATGCTCATGCGAATTAAGTGATTTGCTTTTGAAGTACCTATGCGTTATTCATCAATCCAATTTAATTTTGATAGAAAGTAAGAATTCTAGAGCTGTGCTTTTCGATGACATGGTATTTTCTTTATCCGAGGTTATGGGATAGCTCTGTAGTCTTTTTTTACAACGAATAGTCCAACATTGGACATATTGCCACATCAGATTGTTGTGTTGCAGCGAGGGGAAGGTGGTGTTACAGTGATGCCGGTACAGTGTGCAGTGTGGTGCAACAGTATGGTGCTACCGTGCGCAGTGTGGCGCAACGGTGTGGTGGTGCTGCAATGTGCGGTGTAGTGTTAGGTGTGCCACAGTGTGCTGTGTAGTCCGCAGTCTGGTGCTACAGTGTGGCGCTACATTGTGATGGTGCTGTGCGGTGCAGGTGGTGCTGTTCCTGCCAGCGCTCTGTCGCAAGATGGGAGTGCCGTACTGCATCGTCAAGAACAAGTCTCGTCTAGGACGCGTCGTCCACCGCAAGACCGTCACCTGCCTTGCTTTCACCCTCGTCAACCCGTCAGTCTCTTCACCTCGCTTAGTTTCTAGGACAAAAATTATTAGCTGCAAGGCAATTTTCAATCGCTACTCATTGTACCCAGTGAAATACGTATATGTGCTGTACAATAATGACACAAGATGGTTGGTTGTCGATGATGTAACACATATATTTGCTACTCTTGACTGCCTGTATGACGACAAACAATACCACATACTCTACTGAGACAACCCTTTGCCATAACTGGTGTCAAATATTGAATTTGTACTCTTTAGTGATCTTTTAAGCTTATTCATTATATGCCTTTGACTTTATATAGCGTGTGTTTCGAGTAACGTTCCATGTTAATTTCAAGAAGTTAGTGTTGAAGAAATGTTCTACAGCCTGTACATTATCAACGCCTTTGGCATTTGCAACATATTGCCACGATACACAATCTGTGAAGATTAGGTATGGTATGTCTTGCAAAAGCATTGCACTGTTTAGCATATATGTCCTTCTATGCTTGTTTTTAAAGCTTAACCGAAATGCATTTTGATCAGATCTAAACACTGATGTACGAGTGTGAAATAATGATGAATGACATTTTGATTGGTATTCTAAGGCTTTAGGTGTTTTAAAGATGAAGTGGATTTAATGGATGGTATTTATCTTGGTTTAAATTAGTTTTCAAGCCTGCACAGTAATCTTTTTCTATAACCAACCGTCCCTAAAACTAAATCTGCTATAAAGCATGTGTTGGTCATAATTTATCAAGCTGAAATTTGCTGACAGAAAAGTACCTGTGGGTCATATTACAACCATGCATCTAATGATGATACTTTCTATCCAGTTCTGCTTCTGATGTCCTGCTGTTACTTAAATAGATCTGAAGATGCCCATTTGACCTTTGATTGAACATATTTTTGAATGATTAGCACCACTTGCAAACTTGGTTTATTATTTTATCTGGCTGTCCTTCATTAATATTATTTAAGCAATATGGTTTTTTTGGTTTTTTTTTATGAGAAAAACTATTGGATGTGTGGTGATATGCTGTGCATAGTTGCATACCGTACTAGAGTTTGCTTTTGAGGTGTTCTTGCATGCTAATCATTGATTTTAAGAGTTGATTCAAACGTTTAATGCAGGCCTGAAATGAAATGAAAGAAAATTGGCGATGATGAAGTTTTCCACCTAAACATTCGCAGTTTCCACCCGAGAGGCTGTTCTAGTGTCTCGCTGAGGTCCAGTCCTTCCTTGGATGTCTGAGCCAATCCGCTTGTTTAATCAGTTGTTATATATTATTGGTGAATTAAGTGTAGGCTATTTTACATTGTGACGATATGTCAAATGTCGTTTGTCTGGGATATTTTGCCATGAAGCATCTTTATTATTTGACTTTATTACGATGACTTGGCCTAATTCAATTTGAATTGGTTAGTATAAATGATTTGAATGAATGTAAAATAATTTAACTGATTTTCATCCATATATTTTTAGTAGGCTGCAATGTCCAGTTTCTGTATTGCTTGACTTTTGGGCATGCCGTGATGATATCTAGTCGACTGAACTACAGTGTTGATCACAATACGAGCTTTTTAAATCTGAGCAACCCAAACTGTGATAAGCGCTATTTGTGACCCGTTTAGTCAAGTTTTGTAGTGGTGTTTATTTATGGCTTTGATTATACTTATTTTTAGAAAACATGCTGCATTCTACGAGATGCTCTCTGTTATTAGATGTCTGCTATTAGATATGAAGCAGTGATTATTGAGCAGTTGAATTTTGGCATGAAAGCATTTGTGTGGTTGGTGGCACTATATGCGGCAGAGACGTGGGCACTCAGGAAAGATGATTGCAAGAGAATAGAGGCCTTTGAGATGTGGGTTTGGAGGAGAATGGGGAAAATCAGCCAGACAGCGAAAAGAACAAATGAGGAGGTGTTGGCGAGAGTTGAGGAAAAAAAGAGCACCTAATGAACAATATTGTGCAGAGAAAGAAACACTGGATGGGGCACATGGTGAGAGGGGAGGGATTGATGAGAGAAATATAGGAGGGAAGAATGGAGGGTAAGAGGACGAGGGGAAGGAAGCAAGTGGGAATGATAGATGAGACGCGGGAAAGAAAATCGTATGGAAACATGAAGAGAATGGCGGAGAATTGCCAGGTGTGGAGAGGTGGGATGCCAGGAACTTGCTGTTTAGCAGTGCACTAGAGAGAGAATATTGGCAATTTGATGCTATTTACTGTGCTATTGCATTTCTGCAGTACATATTATTATGTAGAGTCAGGATTTTTGGATGGTGGTTATAAATTAGACTTACAATTGATATTGCCATCATATTGTTTTGAGGATGATAACCAAGATTTCTGAGGGATATAGACGTATGTTAATATGTTGTTGTATTTAGGCTGTTGGTCAAAATTATTTATTGTTGACAGTATTTTCTTGTATTGTTCAGGGAGGACAAGACTGCTCTGTCGAAGCTGGTTGAGACTGTCAAGACCAACTTCAACGAACGTGGAGACGATGTAAGTATCATCATGCAATGTTTCTGTAATGATGTACGTTATGTAAAGATATATATATATATTATATGGTATAGGTTGTTGTTTGCATAATGATGCACGTAAGTCTAACACTGTATCATGTATCCGTAATTTTAAATTATAATACAAGTTCGTTGATTTGATTGTAAACGTTCTGATCTGACAGTTATCCGTTTCCTTGGAGTCTTGCATGGTTCTGAATGGCCAGTAAAGTGTGGGTGATCACAAATTTTTTATTCAGTCGTGAGCATCTAGTGATGAATCATCTATCCAGTTCTGCTTCTGAAGTTCTGATGTTACGTTTTTGGTATCTGAAGATGCTCAAACGGTTTATGTACTTGGCAGTGATGTCATGTTCATTAGTGTAGGCCTAATGCGTATTCCTTGTATGCTGGTATTTGATCTCTAGTGTTTTTTTACTGTTGTTTGTATTGCGATATAGATTTCGCTCCCAACTGAGAGAATGTAAAACATGAAAATTAAGCGTGCGTGTCATTTTTGAGAATTTCTTGAACCGGTAAAACTCGCAAAAATTACCTGCACAAAAATAGCGCTGCATAAAGCATATATCCTGGGGCAATCCTGAATAAAGCAAAAAATAAATACACAAAAAAAGGCAACTCAGAAAGTAACACGCAACAGCATTGTTTTACAGTAGTTCCTGCAATGATTCATGATTTTAAATCACAAACAATTAGCAAAATTAGCAATTAACAATAACAAATTACTAACAGTTACTGTTGGGGTTTGATTCTGAATATTTCCTCTATTATTTATATTTTTTTAGGATTTGGTAATTATCTTTTGCAAACTAATCAATTTTTACAATTTAAATGCAAGGTTTTATTTTTTGTATGACTGGCTTATGTTGTCCATCCCCTATTTGAAACTACTAAATTGGCACTACGTTAATAATATTTAAAAACGTATAAAATTATGCATGCTATATGTATTCTGCAAAATAAAAATGTATTTCTGTGAAGCATTTGTATGGCCAATGATAAAAGGGTACGCTTTGGTGGTTGACGATGATGTAACACAGATATTTGCTACTCTTGACTGCTTGTATGACGACAGACAATACCACATACTCTACTGAGGCAACCATCGAGCATAAAAAAATTATTATATTCCTGTAATGACTGTATCCCAAATAATTGATTGACCTTGAAATTAGTTTTGTTAGTTTGTACAATACTAAACCGAACTTATTTTGAGCATAAATCAAGGTCAAGTAATCAGCTGTTGAGCATTATAATAACAATCATAGTTTTTGACATCCATTCTTATGCGATAAAGGCAAGCCTGTAGCGGCATGTCCATGTTAACACAGGTTAGACTTAAATTCAATCCGGGTTTTTATGGCCAGATGCCCTTACTGTCCAACCAGAAAATTAATTACCCTGGATGTCAATTATCAGCTAGCGACACTTGTGCGTTGAGCAGCCTTGCTGAAGGGTCTGTGACACATGGCTTCATGATTGCCGACGCCGGACTCAAATCCAGGTCTCTGGACTCTTTGTTCGACGCCTTAACCACTACACCACAGCGCTTGTTAATATCGTATGCTTTGGACATGAACATTGCTTGATAACTACCCCAGCAAGTCGGGCTGCAAAGAATAGACATGCAGCCCAGAGCTCTCCAGGCGAGTCGTCAAATGCGACTATAGAACTTGGGGGATGCGGTTCTTTGGCGGCCCTCACTGAACTGGAACTGTAATAGTCTCTGTTGCTACGCGCGGCTCCTAAATGAGAAAAAAACCGAAAACCAAGATTGATGGTATGTTGATTGGTGCGGTACTGAAGTGAGCCATGTTGCCTGCACAGATTCGTCGTCACTGGGGCGGCGGCGTGATGGGTGCCAAGTCCCAGGCTGCAGTCGCCAAGCTGGAGAAGGCCAAGGCCAAGGAGCTCGCGCAGAAAACCGGTTAACTTCAAACCGGATAACTTCAAAACCGGTTTGCTGCAGCGAGTGATCACGCTCGCTGGTCACCGTGGACTGCGCTGGTTACCGTGGACTAAGGAACTGAATGGAAACTGTTTTAGATGCAAGGATTGGCAATGTGGTTTGATTGCGAGTACTCGCTTGTTGTTAATAAACAGTTACAATACAGTTCTCTTATTGCAGTCTGAATTGTTTTGTCAGTAAATTATTATAATTAATATGGTCAAACATGAAATTTTTGTCTGCATATTCTTCTTTTTTTATTTCACGAATCGGTAAACTCACAAAAATTACATGTGTGGAAATATTGCTGCAGAAGCTATTCACAATAGGCCGTTCTGAAAAACCAAATTCTCAAGCGCAAATTTAATTTCAGTCAAATTTCTAAGAGACAAAATGGCAAAAAGACATGCAGAAAAATTTCATGTTTTATAGTAATGGGTTGTGGAACACCGTATATACGTTCTGGCGTTCAGTGACGTCAGTGAAGAGGATACAGTCGGGTTAGTGAAATAAATGGTTTAAAGTGACAAAACCGCAACTGATGAAAGGTTTAAAGTCAGAAAACCTCAACCGATGAAAAGTCCGAAGACGGACTTGTTCTGAAAATTCGTTGCACAAAAACTGAACGTGAAAATGGTGTGGCATGTTTTGCTTTTTGCCGATTTTTCTGGGCATACATTAAAATGTGCCTATGCTTTATGAAGCTTTTCTAAGAAATGTGACCAGTGTCAACAACAAAATAATTTGTTTAAGGAATAACGAAACACTGGCTGGTTTTCTCTGAGATTTTTTAATAAGAACCGAGCTTGCACAATGGCAGTTTCAATTGATCTTGTGAAAGAAAGAAAGAAAAATTCTACGACTAATTTTTTCCGCTAGTACTATTAGCTATAATTACTAAAATATTAGAGGTCATAGGTGTATGGTGTATTGTACAGGGCAGTATGTAGCGGACTGATTAAAACAATACAAGTAGGCTGTTGGCTATGGCTTTAAAGTGCTAGTACAACAAACTAAAATCGATGAACCGTTGTATTGCAAAGCCATGAACAACATAAAGGATGGCCCAGAAAATTGGTACCTCTTGGATGTTTGATGTATAACTATGACAATTTATATTCAATATTGACAGATTTAGCACACATGAAGTCTGTAGCATACATAGAAGTCATCCATTGCAAACGTGCTTAATCTGATGTTATTTATGGAGAGCACCACAAGCTATAACCTTTTGAAATTGACTACTTTCTCATTTGTGTGCAGAAATTTTAGCAATGCTCCTCACAGACTGCCAATCATGACTGCTTATTTATTGTCATGCAGTACTGCAAGACATGAAATTTTTGCGTGTAAGTTATATAATTTTGACCATTTTCGCGCATCGGGAAAATTCCTGAAAATAACCTGTGCGAAATAACGCTGCAGAAGCTAGGAATTTTTTAAGGCAATTCTCAAATAAGCGCGAAAAAAAGTGCAGCAAAACTTCTAACAGACAAAAAAGTATCAGCGACGTGCAGCATAAAATTAATGTTTTGCGGTAATCTCTTGAGTAACCGTTCAGAATCATTAACTGCATAAAAATTGGGCAGAGTTAGGCTACTAAAGCCTACTTCACTGATTCGAGTAAAGAAGCTACGTGAAAAGTGAAATTTATATAATTTCTTGTGCCAGCAGGCCAAACACATGTGCAAATTGAGCAACTGTGAATGTAATGCTGAGACGTAGACAAGTCAATTTAAGTAGCTTGCAACTTTTGAAGCTATTTAGCAGAATTAGGCCTACACGAAAGTTGGCAGGGATGTTGGCAAAAAAAACTATTTAGGTGTGCAAAATCAGGTTCGCTTGGGAAATAAACTGAATGGATTTATGGGAACGTCTGGCTGTCTGATTTTTACACCAAAAGGTATCGGATGATACAATTTCAAAGCTCCATGCTTTGAAACCGTTTGTCGGAAAAAACAAAAAAATTGAACAAAATTTTTTATTTTGTATATAGTTATTGACGGCTATTTATGTGTGCAAAATTCTGTCGTTTTTGAATGTTAGTCGTTAAAGTATACATGGAAACCTCAAGAGGTAGCGTTTTTTGAGCCACCCTGTAGATATTCAAAACGCTATATTTAGTGGTATACCGAATAATTAAAATACTTTCGCTAAGGTCGATTTGATGTCAATATTATTCTTTTTTTAAATCTTAGCAATAACTGTAAAACATGAAATTGTTGCTGCATTTTATTTTCGCGGTTTTGCTCTCAGAAAATTTCACTAAACTTATTTTTCGCATTTTTGAGGACTGCTCGCAATATAGCGTCTGCAGCTTTACTTTCGCGCCTGCTAATTTCCTGAGTTTCACCGATTCGCAAAATTCTCAAAATGACATGCACACAAAAATGTCATGTTTTACTGTCATTGAACTTACTGCACTTTTTCAATTAATTTTCTTAATTTACTTCAAAGAATTCGCAGACATTTCTTAAAGAACACAGGACAAAATCCTGTTATAGTATGTACAGCATACTGGCAAAGTGACTTAATTGGTCTTAGGTCCACTATTAGACTAAACTAGTAGCAAAAAAAAGATCTATGTTTGACAGACTGTTTATACAACTTACATCTGCAGTTAGTTCTCAATATGAAACCATGTTAGCCAGGGGTTCTCAACCGTGTTCCGCGGAACACTGGTGTTCCGCGGCGAGTAGCCAGGTGTTCCGCCAACCGACTGAAGAAAAAAAAAGATTTTAGTGCTAGATTTTTTATCAAAACTCGTTCAAAATTTCACAACTTTTTGGAACATTCGAGCACTCCTCGTCATCAAACACGCTACGCCCGTGGGGCGTATCGTGACTGATGTTTCCTGACCTTCATTACATAAACTGAATGCTCACTCTAACAGAAAAGGTTGACAAACCCTAATGTTCATGTAGGCTACTTGCAGGTTATGGTAATTAATACGGTATAATAAGCTACATGGGTTTATTAAATAACACCCATAAAATTTAAGAGCATTAAAGTTAACAGCCTACCTAATTAAAGTGGCTACATCTAGGCTGTACTAGTAAAAACGAGCAGGGTGTTCCAAAAATGAAAAGACCCGAGAAAAAATCTCTGCAGGACAGAAGAGAGTTAATTCGGCATGGATGATAGAATTATTTTGATGCCAGGGATCTGTCATCTGGCAGAATACTAGAAAGAGCGAGTAAGATGATACAACTAGCCTTGGCCCCATGGACTCGGTATCGAGTATTCATGCATTCATATTTCATACACCTATTTACCAGATAGGCCTATATAGAGGCCCATTTAGCGATGCTGTTCATCATTTTCAAAAGTCTCATCGCCTGGCCTCGCCGGAAAAAAGTCAGAAGACTTCCTCATTCGCTATCGCTACTGTCCGACGCGTCCTCTTCTTCATCACCCCTCGCCCCAGTGCGCTTGACGAACGCTGCCGTGCCGAATGCAACGATGATGCCTCGCGGACCAAACGCGCACTTGGTCACGACGGCCTGATCGTCTGACATCTGCTGCTGCAAGCCACCATTGCGAGAGTCTACTAGACTGCAAATATAATGTATGCACAATGAAAATGGTCCGCGATAACTATTTGTAAGAACCCTGCGGGGCCGCTTGGCCTGCAGGGCGTCGCTAATCTGTGAAGGCTTAGACTGTGACAATAGATTATAATCTCTTGACAGCTAATACTGAGTTGGCCGCTATGGGGTGGGGGAAGGGGTGTAGATTAATCTCGTCTCGAGGGGATTAAATTAATCCTCCAGGGCTTATAGCGCAAGCTTGGGGCTCTTAGACTAAAATCTCCACTGCTTATGTGAGTTTGTAAAGTTAATCTTTATGGGATTAAACTGAGCTTTAGCGGCCCAGTGTAGGCTATAGAAATGTATTTGTGCGGGGCGTATAAAAAGAGGAGGAGAGCGGTCGAGGCGGTGGAGATCGCGAGTGGACGAGGCTGAGGGTGGTCTTATGGGAGACATACGATCGACGGAATTTGCTCGCGGCGATGAGAGAGCCAGTTACTTCCTTGCTTTGGAGGATGAGAGTTCAGAGTTGAGGATGAGAGATGAGGATGAGAGTGGAGGACGAAAGTCGAAAGTTGAAGATGAGAGTTGAGCATGGAGGTTGAAGGATTTCATGGAGGATTAATTTACCAATCGACGAAGACTTGCGGTGTTGGCAAATTGATAATATGTGGGCCATTAGGGTGCAGTCGCTACAAGCAGAATCAGCAGATTAGCATCCAGTGATGCATGAAACGAGCTCATTGTCTCATGCAAGTTTCGAGTTTAAGTTTGGAGTCGGCGGCGCCCGACCAGTTGTCGGCGGCGGCTACGGTGTTCCGACGTACGAATATCGGCGACGGCGGCGGGTACAAAACACCGATGGCGCGGCCGGTATTCTCACCTCAATGACAGCCGCATGAACGGCGGTGTTCTTCTCGTTGCGTTAATAAATTCATTGCACTGCAGCACCGACACTCTGATAGGCTCTCATATCAGACAACGAGGCACATTATATTTATAGGTGCTTAAAACAGAACTATTATACAATTGCTTCCACCCAGCAGGTCTAACGCCTGGTTGCTAGACTTCGATTTGAGAGCGATTTATGTGCGATTTATGTGCGTAGTCCGATTTAACTAAATTTTCTGTTGCTCGATCTCGATTTGAAGTGCGATTTAGCAAACTGTGAATTAATTTTTTTAATCGCACATTTTCAAGATTTGAAGTGCGATTTAACGGTCAAAATCTTGGAAAGTCAGTCACGTTTGAGGATTCAAAATTTCATGATATCATTTAACGTTCACCACTATTGACACATATTAACACGATTAAGGCCTTCCGGAGTGCTTATAAAGATCAGAGTTCAGCAATATTTTTGCACATTTGCTAAATCTCACTTAAACCGCGGAAAATCGTCGAGCAACCCAAAAATTTAAAACTGCAGTTTAGCTTAAACTGAAACTGCAGTTTGAGTAATGTGGGATTTAGCATATTTTCAAATCAAAGTCTAGCAACCAGCCTTAAATAATCCTACTAGCACGGCCACTAGCTCACGTCAATGACGGCGGTGCACAGGCCCCTGGTGACGCTCCACACGCACACCACGTCGTCCTCCGCCGCGCTCGTCAGCCGTTCCCCGTCCGCCGAGAACGCTATGGACTGGATCCACCCCGTGTGACCCCTCAGCGCGTGGAGGCACAGGCCGTCCCAGGGCTGCCACACGCGCACCGTCCTGTCCCACGACCCTGACGCCTACAGCAGACAGTAGTAATAGATCATCAGCATACTCTCTCTCTTTTCAGTGCTCTGCCACATGGCAGGTCTTTGGTGTCAAAACTTTTCACCCTAACCGATCTTCAGCCCTTCTCTTCATATTCATATCCACATCCAATCCCTTCTCAAGCAGGTCGTCTATTATTCCGGTACGTGGCCTTCCCGGTCCTCTCTTACCCTCCCTTCTTCCCTCCATCACCTCTCTCAACAAACCCTCTCCTCTCATTACATGTCAAATCCAGTTTTTCTTTCTTCTGACTATCATTTCGATCATAGTCCTTGTTTCCCCCACTCTCCTCAATACTTCCTCATTTGTCACCTTCTCTGTCCAACTAATCTTCTCCATTCTTCTCCATCCCAACATTTCAAATGCTTCTATTCTTCGTATGTCCTCCTTCTTGAGTGTCCAAGTTTCAGCGCAATATAATGCCACTGACCAAATCACCACCTTCACAATCCTCTTTTTCACTTTCCTCAGCATACATGTTCGGGAGTTATTTGCGTTTTTCCGAATATAGGCCTAGGCTACTGGTTAGTATGAAATTCTTGATGCACGATATTTGGCGGCTATGCCTCTCAGAAATTTAGCTGCACTTAGCTTTCATATTTTTGATCATTGCCCATTTAAATAGCTTCCAAACTTTTATTTTCGCGCATATAATTTTCACTAGTTTCACCGATTCGCGAAATTCGCCAAAATTACATGCAAGACACGTCATCACGGTCTGCTTTCCCGCGAAGACCATTCTTCCCGGAAAAATGGCCCGGAAGATCTAATGTGAAAGTTAACATCTGAAGGCGTTTCTCATCCCCTGCAGTTTGGGAAACAAAGTAAAAGATGACTAAAGAAGGGGGAGCGGTTCTGGGCTCATTGTGCGGATCTCTTTCACAGAACTGGACTGTATAATTATAGTCCATGCTCTGCACACGTCCCTAAAACTACAAAAAAACATTACCAGCAGCCCGAGAGCCGAGAACGCCACGCAACGAATGTTGCCGGTGTGTCCGCGCAGAACGATCAGCTGGCGCCGCTGCGCGAATGATTCATCGCGCGCCTGCAGCGCCGCGAACTTGCAGCTTGAGACGTCACCGCGTACGAGCCACAACCGCACACTGCGGTCCCACGAACCACTCGCCTGCGCGCAACAGTTCTTTAGTGAACCACTCGCCTGCGCGCAACAGTTGTTTAATGAACCACTCGACTGCGTGCAACAGTTCTTTCACAGACCACTCACCTGCGCGCAACAGTTGTTTAGTGAGCCACTCGCCTGTGCGCAACAGTTCCTTAATGAGCCACTAGCCTGCGGGCAACAGTTCTTTAATGAACCACTCGCCTGCGTGCAACAGTTCTTTAATGAGCCTCCAGGCGTGCGTGCCTTTAAAACGATCCTCGCAGTATCTGAAATGCAGTTAAAGTGCAGCAAAAATGTCCCTTGCGACACAGTCATCTTGATTGCAGTTCTTTTTGTATGCAGTCTATACATATCTTCACTGTTAATGAGCGATAATAGAAGTATTTAGCCGCGCAGTGGACGCGTAGTACCTATTTTATGTCTTAGATCACGTGATGAAAACTCCAAGTTGTCTAGATTGCAGACTGTTGCAGATCAGTGAGTCTCTCAGAATTTTTGCAAAGATCTGCAAAGATCTTTTAAAGACACGCGCCCCAGGTGTTTTCACATTATGCTTGAGTTACGTTGAGTCGTCAGATGCGGGATCAGGACGTCTACCGGTAGAAAGCCTGATGACGTGTCGTCAGCGATGTTCGGCATCGCTGACGGCGCGTGCGAGTTACATTTGGTCATAAGGAAGATTCAGGCAGGATCACACCGTCTATCCAGTAACCACCATGTATACGCATTATATAATCATCGCTCGCGTGAAGACGTGTCTTCAACGACGACCGGTCATCGCCGACGACGCAAAACGATACATTGGGTCGTCAATGTGGATTCGCTGAAGAATTCTACCTGTAGAGGGCCTGGTCCCACCTCTGATGACTCAATGTAACTCGAGCATTAGATAGCCTTAAGGTGCTTTCACATTAGGTCGTCAGGGCTGTCTTCCCAGAAGCATTCTTCGAGCAAGACACTCGGAAACCAGTCGCATGACCTGATGTCGTTTTCAGCAATGACCTGGAAGATGGTCAAATGTATAGCCCGATCTAATAGTCTAATCATTGATGATTATTTAAACGAATGCATCTCATCACAGTGAAGGTGAAGCCAGATGATATAAATACAAAATCGTGCATTGTACTCCGCGACCGTAAGACAGCGACAAAAAAACGTATTCTGTCAACAACTTGCAACTTCTGCAACAGTAGGCAGCTAGACCAATTTTAAGCACAAAACAGAAATAAAAACACAGGCCTGCTCACACGCACAAGTAACACAATGTAAAGCAGAAGTTAGTTTACAACCTAACGACAAGGGATGCTGCAGATATTAGAGGAACTTCCACAGTTCCCTCTGTCTTACAGCTTTTTGAATTTTAAGTCGTACGCAAGCCACAGAATTCATTTTTATAATTATTAATAATAATTAATAATAATTAATAATTATTATAATTAATAATTATTAATTGCTATGTGTTAATGTGTTAGCTTAGAGTCTCTTTCCACAGTGCATATTTTGTATGCAATCCTACATGCAATTGTGCATGCAATTTTGCATGCAACCATGTTAAGAAAATTACAACGTAAAATATCCTTAACTGGGTTTCACGCAAGATGTGCATGCAATCCAGTTAAGGAACAAGCCGTGCATGAAGCCCAGCTATAGAAATCGTTGTCATGACAACGGACATTTGACATTGTCATTTTTTTAACATAGTTGCATGCAAAATTGCATGCAAAATATGCATCTTGAAAAGAAGAAGAGGAAAGGAGGCCTTACAAGAAAGTTTCCATTGAGGGAGAAGGCAAGGCATTGTACGCTGTCCTCGTGTCCGGTGAATCTGTAGACGACTGTACCGTCCTAGTGACACAAATAGTTGATACACAAAGTAAGTTTCTACTCAACACGATTAACACTCACGAATACAAGGTTCTCAGTGCGGGCAAAGTTACAATATTCTTCTCTGTCAAGTAGGATCGATCTACAGTCTCGGATGCTATTCACAAGATTTTTTCACACGTACGTCCACGGTCTACCAGAACCACACGAGCTTTCTTGTTAAGACAATTCTTAGGGCACTTAATTATATTACATGTACTTACGCTTCGCTTCTTCAGCATTAGACACCCATTCCTTCATCATAAAAAACAGCATTTACTTTGGCAGGGTATGATTATGTGGACTGTACACAAGTTCTATCCAATATCAACAGATATGCCTACACTATTTAAAATACCAGTCGGTCCATCGCTATAATTAGCTTAAATAGATCGCAGTATAGTAATAGTATAGTGATAGATATAGTAATAGTATAGTGATAGATATAGTAATATATTATCTGAAAAATCGAAGAAACCTTTGGCCAGTAGATTATTTAGATAGGCATTGAAGCATGTGTACCTTTTCGCGTTTAATTACGGTTCTATAGCGGGTATTGAACTAGGCCTACATGAACACTATTTAACTGAACCTAGCCCAGTATCAGAAAGTGGGTACCAAAATTTCAATAAACAAGCCAGTTTACTAGAATCAGACGTAACAATATTGGCTATTTATCCAAACTATGTGGAAGGAACGCCTCGTGGGACCCGCTACGCTATTACAGAAATTGCTTCAATCTGCGAAAATCAATTGAATCACCCAACCGTGGCGTAACGATGTTTCAAAATCGGGGGAGGGGGGGGGGGATAAATCATGGATATATGCCCAAACCACTGGAGCTTATGTTTTTCATCCGATCGCAATTCATGATATCAAAATTTGTATACACGATGATAACATTCAGGCAATAACAACAAAAACAATTTTGAACATCAGTTTTTTCGTCACTTTGCCAGACAATACAGCAGAACAAAAACGCGGAGCATCGAGGCAAAAAGAACGAAAGCAGACTAAAAGAAAGCGCGGTTACTGAGAATGTGAAGTAAGCTTACTTTAAATAAATCATTGACCAAATGAAACTAATTCTGGTCAAATAGAAATTTATGATTTAACACGACTTCAAATATATCTATGATTCACATCACCCTATTGAAATTTGAAGGGAGGGGATTCCACCAAAACAAGAAGAGACCAGACCCCACACATTTTGAGAAATGGAAGCAATACCTTCGCGTCCCCCTGGCCAATTTCTCAGGGGACGATTTCACCCGCCCCCACTTTTCATGTTGCGGCTGCGGTAGTGCCGGCGATAGGGTGCTCTGGTGGTAGTGGTCCCTCGCTGCAATCGATTGGCCTAAGAGCCTCCGTCAATATTTATGTTCACTTCGATAGCCGCCCACCGGTCGTGCAATGCATCGAGTGATTGAATCGACTTATGATCGAGCGCCGCTCGTTCGAGAGACGGCGCGAGCAAGAGATCGCGCGCAATTTAGCTCACTTGTGTAATATGTAGCGTTCGGGCACTCAGGGCACCGGCGTGATTAGGAGGGCTTACGCAGTGGCGTAGGCCTAACAACGGGGGGGGGGGGCATCGAGAGCAGCTGCTCCTCCCCCCCCCAGATAAAAATGTACCTGTACGTTCCAGAGTAGGACAGTTCTGTCCCAGGAGCCGGAGCAGAGAACCGCCGATTCGTGCGAGAACGTCACACACTCGACACTCTTCGTGTGACCTGCAATACATGGCTCCTTTTTGTCCTCTAACCTGTTAATGTCCATGTTTTTATACACGTTTAGACGTTTGAGCCCTATACGAGGACTGCTTGAGCTGGGTTTGTATGGCCGGATGCTCTTCCTGACATCAGTCAAATAAATAATTATCTGACACGGGGTTAGCAGCTGCAAGCGTTGCTGGTGTCACCGGCGCCGGGACTTAAACCCAGGTCCTCTTCATTCTCAGTCCGACGCTTTAATCACTACACCACACACAGCGCCTCGCTAGCCAGACATCTTTAGACAAATCGGTTACGTATCTAGCATGCGTAGTAGATTATTTACGTTTACAGGTAAAATTTATTTTTCATAATAATTAAGGTATAGCTAAAGCCAAGGTAGGGCTATACGTACACCTATTGCCCAGACGGGCGTCTACCCGACTTTAACTGTTCTCTGACTTTATTTACATTTTTTCTCATTCCGCTGGATTGTATTTCAATGCATTTTTACGTTTGACAATGGAGTCTTATGTATTCTTAAGTATTTTAGTGTATTTTAATGTATTTTAATGTAGTTTACTGTATTTTAAATTGTAATAAAAGATTTGAACTCTCATTTCACAGATTTGCATACTGTATCTTACTTTAAAATCGTTTCCGTTCATTTTTTTTATTAAATTGTTTATTTTCCTTAAGCCCAGTTGTTCAATAGAGTGTTATTTGGTTTTAAATAATCATAGAACAAAAATGACGTCATGATCCAATCAGATCCAAGTAATGTAATCCCATATCATTTAATCTATATTATTTAAAACCAACATTAAGCAACCAGGTAAATTAGATCCAGGATTGTTTAAATAACCGCCAATATTGGGGAGTTATCAAATAATCCTGGATTGTTCAACTATGGTTCAAATAACTCTCTATTGAACAACTAGGCCTTAGTGTAATTAATCTATAACTGACTAGTTACATAATTAATTTAAATTTGACTCTTGTGATGAAGAACATCGTGTTTAACATTGCACATCGTTACATGTACTTTTGTAAAATAAATTGTCAAAATTAGCACCTGTGAGTGTATGCATGTTCTGCGAGTCGCTGGTTGTCCATATTCGCACGGACTTGTCGTACGACCCGCTCGCTATGTAGCGCCCGTCCGACGATATGGACACTGCGAGCACGGCTCCTGAACAGCAAGAATTTAACCCCTAGTCTGATATATTAGTTAAAATGCGCTTTGCGACTTTGCGATTTTGCGACTTTGCGACTTGGCGACTTTGCGATCCTGGGTGAAAAAGTAGGAAACCGCACCTAGATGGCGGCTTTAGCCTATTGTGCGGGCTAGAGGTTTAGGCCAGGATGGGCTAGACTATTTATAGCTGCGCCTTCTCCGCTGCACCAACCTGCGCTTGCATCCTGGGTCATCTCTAGAATGTATTTCTTGCGATTCGCTCATATCGTTAAGCAATAGAAGATTGTGAAAAAGGTGCTTGAAGCGTGCAAGATAACCCAATAGTTGGATATTGTAGTTATATCGCATTAGCAAGACGGCGCTATTTTGAAGCCTTTTTCATAATTTTTCTTCACTACAATGCAACAAAACTTTAAAAAAACTTTGTAGTAAGTTGGACTATTATAACTAGATATTTTCAACCAAAACTAACGCATGTATGGAACCATGATTTCGTGGATGCACTAAATACAAGCAGCGAAATGACGTCACAGTTGCATTGACTGTTGCTGCGTGCTTGTGCTTGCAGCAGCAGCAATCGTCAGTGCATTGTGACGTATGCTCGCCGTTTGTAGTTTTTTCCATTCATTCATGAAATCGCCTTTTTCTTAAACGTTGGTTCGTCGGTAATGTTTTAACAAATTCAAAGTAAAAAAATGTAAAACTTCAAGGTGCACACATTTCTGTCGTCATGCTTCTAGACTGCATGAGATGTTGGTGATAAAATCTGCAATTAATTAAATCGCATACCGTATTTTGAAGAAAATGTTCACATAATATTTGATTAAAAGTTTATAGTTACTAGATTCGTGTTAGCGACTTAAATCCTCATTTTAAAATGTAATTTGTATGTCTCAATTAGTTTAGCTGATACATAAATATATGGCCGGTGAATACCAGCATAGCCGGTGAATGTCAGTATGGCCGGTGAATACCAGTATGGCTGATGAATACCAGTATGACCGGTGAATATGGCCGGTGAATACCAGTATGGCCGGTGAGTCGAGCGGTGAGTTCGCCAGACACAGCGTCGAAGAAACAGACCGTGCTATCGTCAGCCCCGGTGACGAGCCACTTGAAGTCAGCGGAGAAGACGGCGCAGTTAATCTGCAAAGCGTTTACATTGCATTGCAATTATGCAACTTCATGTATTCAAATAGATGAGATTATAGCTTATTTAAAATGTCAAAACCCGACCAGTATATGCAAGATCAAACTTATGCAACAAATGCACGTTTCGTCTTACCAGCACTGCTATGAGATTAGCATTATTGATCATTTACAATTATTTTCCAAATAATTAGTTATAAAACGTAAAACATAGAAGTTTCAAAGATCATGTAGCTGGCTCCAAGAATCCGTCCATCTGCACTCTGCAGTCACTTATCTTCTCAGAGACTAATCAATCGGATAAATGCGAAACTTAGCGCAGAGTATTCGGCCAATCAGTATCATGGTTTGGGGCGAAAAAATGGTACATAAATAGTGTAGGAAATTTAAAAGAAGACAGCTGTCTCATTTTTAATCTTTAATGGTAATTGGCTAGATTGCAAGCAATAATTCCTTTCCTCCTAAACTTCCGCCCTTCAAACTGTCTCCTTTCTTCCTTCCGTTTAAAGGAAGGTTCCAAGAATCCGCTTCCTTCCTTCTAAAGGAAGGAAGCGTTGCGGCCAAGCGCTGTGGCCCAGTGATATTTTGCTGCAGTCGAATTAGAAGTTGAAGTATAATTATTAACCTAACTGCAGCAAAAACCGAAGTAGA
>JAQIWG010001332.1:0-25098 GCA_034695025.1 Chamaedrilus cognettii
GCAGTGTTGTGACCTAAGCGTAGTGAGCCTAAGCCCACAGGAGAACTAATGTACCGACTTCGCTTCGGAGATGAACTTCTGAGCGGAGGAGGGGGGGGGGGGGTGCTATCCCAAATTTTGAAAAAAAACTAAACCCTTCTTGGGGGCCTCCACCAAATTTGTGCCTCGGACCATCTTTAGTGTAGATTCGGCACTATCGATCGCCCCTCCAAAAAGTGATTTTCATCCAAATTGCTCAAAATGGCCTAACAGCTACATTGAACACTGAGCGGAAAGTAGTGGGGGAAGGCTCATTTTCATGTTTCTTACGATTATTTTAAACAATGTACTTCATTTGAAATCTCAATTGCCGTCCGATTTGACTATTTTTTCTACGAGTAGGCCTACCGGTTGGTTTCTACAAATCTTTTTAATATTAAAAACGCTAGATAAAAATACTCCTACTGACTATAGGCAAGCTTACTGAAGAGTGAAGACTAGGCTACTACGAGAAATTTATTGAATGCTGTTGGATCCACGCTACGTGTACATTGTATCTACTCTTTTGTGTAGCGCGGCGTTGCCAATTTTCGAGTGGAATTATCGTACAAAGGGTCAAAATGTACAAAAATTTGGGTCAAAATTTTCGTGCATGAAAAACGGTCCAAAAAACTCGCGAGCAGGAGGGGGGGTGCTGGCGGAAATTTTTTCCGAAAAACTGTCAACTTTTATTTTTTAGCCATTCTGACTAGTCATAAAACAGTTTTTTTCAACCCCCAAAAAATTATTTTTTTAACCGCCTCAAAAATTTAACATGCCAAAATAGGGGAAAGGAGGGCAATTCCGCATAGCTAAGGGCAATCCTGTGCAGATCAGTCGCACAACGAGTTGTATTGCATTGTTGTACATGATCATGTAGGCTATTATGTCCGCTATGATATTGACTGGTGTTTTAAGGCATAATCTAGTTTCAATGAGCTGCCGTCGTGTGTCCACCCCCCTTTATGCTATGTCATGTTTAGAACGAGCGGGGATTTTCAGAATATCGAAAATTTTGAAGGCATTAATGCATAGGCCTAGGCACGCCTGTAGGCTAGCAGGGGCGCCGGCACCGTTTGGCTGTCGGGGGTGAGAAATTTGACTTCTTGACTCGAAATTGTGCTTCAAATGAATTTGTGCCTATGCCTTCAATTGCACACGTGCATGTGGCCTACCCCCGAAGATCACATTCTTCAGGGAGGGCACGTCCCCCGCCCCCCCCTCCGTCCCGCCCCCAGTGATTTCGCGAATTTATGGTAGCGAACTGAAGCGAGTAGCCTAAGCCTACGCGCACACGTGTATACAAGTAATTGAACATTAGGATCGATGATTTATCTATCACTGTATTTGCAATCATATAATAGTAGCCTAACGATATGCTAAATTCTTAATTCACTGTATTCACTGCAGGCTATTCACTGTATTCACTGCAGGCTATTCACTGTATTCACTGCAAGCTATTCACTGTATTCACTGCAGCGTATTCACTCTATCAGAAGTTCAGAACCCCTCTCCCAAGATAATTAGGCTATGGTACACAATAAAGCATTCGCAGCAGGACCCATGAAGGTCATTTCTTAAATTCAGTGGATGTTGAAATGCAATCATTTCATTTGTATTAACTTCATTTTCCTTAAACGTGAACCTTTCTCTGGCGCCGCTCTCTCCCTCTTTAGTGCATTGCCATGTGGAAGGTCCCTGGCATCCAACCTCTCCACACTTGACGATCCTCCGCCATTCTCTTCATGTTTCCATACGACGCCTCGATAGTAAAAAAGAAAGATAACACTTTTTGAAAATATGACGTAATTACTATAAATAGCCCATTACCCAACAGGATGCGAATTAAAATAATTCACGAGAAAAATAGAAAAAAATAAAAACTTGCGTGATTTTCATAAAATATTTCTTTTAGGATTTATTAGACGCCCTTTCCCCCCCCTCCCCCCACCCGAGTCCGGAAATTAAGCGGCCGCCATGCGTTGGAAGTTTGAGCGCGAGGACCTGGAGATGTATAAGTGCTGCTTCTGCTGCCACGTCAGAACCGGGACCCTCATCCTCGGCATCCTAGACCTGGTAAGGGAAGTTTTTCGTTTAGTTTGTCCGGTGTTAAACTAATATCTAATTTTTGTGTTAGGCATATATTGAACTCGGGGATTCACTGAAATGCGCCACACACATGCAGGACATTATGTCCCATATCAACACATAGGCAATGATGTACTGATCACTTCCATGTATGTTTTGTGTGAGGCGAACAAATTTTTTAATAGTTAGCCTATAAATGAATTTTAAAAATAGTTCTTTTCTCCTGATACATCAGCATTTTGTGTCACATTCCTTCATTATCGTCCAAAGCAATGAAACGTTGGTTAGATGCCAACTAGTAATCCTCACTAGACATCTGCGATTTTTTGCTGTCGAAAATTGATATAAATTTTTACCACCATTCTTAACAGTCCACACGGATATGCCTCTTTTCAAAGTCGATATTCGTTTTTCTTAAAGCAGCAACTAACCCCTGACCTAACCCCAGAGTAGTGAATATTTTTAGTATCGACACGGAGTTTGAAGAGCAGATTTATTGTACACCCTTTTATTGAAACTTTGATATGCCTGAATTCTACAAAATAGAACGCCGCAGTGCAGTGAGTGCGGCGTCGCCGCGTTAAAAACAAGAAATTGCCTAAAAACCCCACTTTTTCCTTTGTCCCCTCTTTGCCCCTCCAAAACAAAAATCCTGGCGCCGCCCCTGGGTATTCAGAGGTACCTTAACTTGATTTGGATATGGAATAAAAAATCATTGAATTCTATGCAGCAGCTGGATTTAAAGGATTTAAATATAAGGTCTCATGCCTCTCTGTGTGGCGAAGCGCTGTGGCCGAGTTGTCTAAGTCGCGGACTTCGGATTGCGATTGTGGCAGAGAGTCAGTTCGATTCCCGGCCGCGGCAAAAGATTTTGAGTCATTTCGTGCACCCTTGGCAAAGGTGTTTAATTTCATCAGCCCTGCAAATAAGCATCCTATAGGGATGCAGTAGAAAAGTTGAAGTCTCTATCATTGGTGCGTGTTGTACAGGAAAATATAAATATTAGTGTGTAATTGTGAAAGTATGAAATATATAACTTTGTCGTGTTTGCGTCGCAGCTTGGCCATGTCGCGGGTCTGACTCTGTTCATCGTCGCCTTGGCGCACCCCGAGCTCATCGACTCCCTCCTCCCCCAGGCCCCTGCCCTCTCCCTCACTCCCTCTCCCTTTGTGAGGGAGGGGGCCTCCACCCCCCTGCCCCCCCTGCCTGGTGATCACAAGTCGAGCACCCCCCTCCTCGCGTTGCTCGGTTTCCCCGTCGAGCGCAATGACTCGGTGAAGCTGTCGGGTGGTGACCCGATAGAGAGCCGTGAGAATCTCGAGGCTTGGATGTATGCCAAGAACTGGAATCTTGGTAATGATATTAATGAATCTGGATGGTGATGTTAATGCTACTACACGAGTCCATTTAGTTTTGTTTTAGCGCTGCTTTAGGCTTGTTGGTATTTGAAATAAACTGATTGAAATAGATTGTTTTCTTTATAAAACTTGCATTTCTATGCTTGATCTCACATGCATTCACCGGAAAATTTACGAAAGGTAATACTAAGAGACATTTAAAGTTACGATGGCTCTATGTTGAATATTAGTCGATGAAGTCTACCTGCGCGTCAAATTTGGATGAAAGAAAGTGTAAAACCGTCTTAAGATCTTCTGAGTTCTGAACCATTGATTGAAATTCTGCTGTCGATTGGTTTGTGTGGTACAGAGAGCCTGATCCTGGCCATGTTGCTTACTGTCGCCTCAATGATTATCGCTATCGGACTGCTCTATGGAACCATCAAGGTTTGTTTGCACTTTGAACTGCAGATTTAGGCGTTGGACTTTTTCTTTGGCTCTTAGTTCATACTTCTCTTGCTAGTTCATACTTCTATTGCTAGTTCATACTTCTCTTGCTAGTTCATACTTCTCTTGCTAGTTCATACTTCTCTTGCTAGTTCATACTTCTCTTGCTAGTTCATACTTCTATTGCTAGTTCATACTTCTATTGCTAGTTCATACTTCTATTGCTAGTTTATACTTCTATTGCTAGTTCATACTTCTATTGCTAGTTCATGTTCTTATGGCTATTTCTAGTCATTCATAATTTGCATATGACTGAACTATCGTAATTTTTTTCAAAGTTTGTTGAATTAGATTCATTGTTTGTTAATTAGAGTATATTTATCTGTGTGCTGTTGTGTGATTTTACCTTGACAACTTCACATGTCTGATGATCTTGTTAAAAATTGTTTGATAATTAAATTGTCCAACTAAAAATTAAGTTGTGCGAATTGATTTCTGCATTATTATATGACTTGCAGGTTCTAGCACATTATTCAATTCCGTTTGCTACAGGGTGTGTCTAGAAGTTACTTCCTTCTTCTGTTTGTCGTACAGTGTGTGTCAAAATATAACTTCCGTTTGTCATACAAGGTGTGACAAATATAATTTCTGTTTGTCTTACAGGGTGTGACAAAATATAACTTCCGTTTGTCATACAGAGTGTGTCAAAATACATCGGTCCCTTGTTCTGTTTGTCGTGCTGGGTGTGTCTAAATATAACTTCTGTTTTTGTCATACAGGGTGTGTCAAAATACATCACTCCCTTCTTCTGCGTCCAAATGTTTGACCTCTGTCTAAGCGGTCTCACGATGCTGTCCTACTTCTCAGACCTTCCCTCCGTCAGACGCTGGATTGCAGCTCAGGTTCGACTTTTTACTCCCCTCGTTAACCGAGGAAAAATTTAATTTAATTGGTTGTCTAGAGCTTCCCCAGCGCTTAACAATAAATTGCTACTCTCAATAATTATGGATTGTGGTAATACACTTGATTAACACTGAACATAAATTAATGCAGAGGATTTTGGTTATGCTCTTGCATATTTATTTGCTGTTTTTCTTCCTGGTTCTTTGGATCGTAGTAAGACCCTTCTTTAGTGCTGACAGTTTTTGCTGCGAACCATCTTAGTATTTTTGATACGTATTTTTTGACAGTAAATAATATGTTGCTGATAATTTTTTTGTTTTCTGTTTTAGTTTTTTCTGCCCATTTCGTAAATAGGATACTGCACAACGTGACAGTTTTGCTACGTGTTATTTTCTTGGTTTTAGCCCTAATTTTAAATTATATTTTCTTTTTATAGTAATCATTTTATATTATTATTTCTAAATTTTACAGCAAATATTTTTTGGCTCTTTTGAGGACTGTCCATTATAAATAGTTTAGAACTGCAGCCTATATTTTGGCCCACGTAATTTTCGCAAGTTTTGCAAATTTTCCAAAATTACGCGCGCTGGGAAATCGGATGCGTTCGATTATTTTTCACCATCTGTCTGGTGATCAAATAGAGTTAATTAACAATTAAACTAAATATCTTCGAAGCGAGTGAAATCCATAGCGAATCTTGATTGCAATCTGCCCTGCTGTGTGGCACAGACCAAGCTGCCATTCAAGGACCAGCTGTTGGCACTGGACAATGACCACCTCACCCTGCTCACTCTCATCATCTTCATCGGAGCGCTCTCCATCAAGGTTACCAATTATTACTTTGGTCTTTTTGCATTCGTTCTTACAGTCCTCGACGTCGCTGCACGGTCTTTTTGCTCGTTCTTTTCTGCGCGCGTGGCTTAATAAAGTTTAAGAGTTTTAAGTTAGGCCTGTGTTTGTCAGTTTGTGAGTGTGAGTGCGAGATTCAATACTCTGTACTTCGATGATATTCATTGACCTACTGAAGAGGATGCGATGTAGCTAAGTTAAATGTTAATAAACTAAAGTGCGATAAATAAACTAAAGGTGTTCTAAGGGACCTATAGGATGTAACGCAGTTATTGATACCATAGTTTTCATAGCAGCTTGTCCGCATGTGCGGTTTAGGCATGCTTCATGTGTGTAGTCTGGTCGTGTGTAGGTGTGCTTGAGGTGCGTAGTGTGGTCGTGCGTCAGTACACTTCTTGTGTGTGGCGTGGTCGTGTGTAGGCATACTTTATTGGTGTAGTCTGGTCGTATGCAGGCGTACTTTATCGGTGTATCATGGTCGTGTGTAGGCGTACTTCATCGGCGTAGTGTGGACCTGCTACAAGTACCTGAAGCTCTATGAGACTGTGGGTGCCGGGGGGGCAGGAGCCCAGGGCAGGGCACGCATCTATGACAGTGAGGAATCGCGCTGTCCCGAGGATACGCAGGTATTTATCTCTGAGATACGCAGGTATTTGTCTCTGATATACGCAATTATTTGTCTCTGAGATACGCAGGTATATATATATGAGATACGCTGGTATTTATCTACGAGGATACGCAAGTATTTATCTCCGAGATAGGTGGTATTTATGTCAGAGGATATGCAGGCATGTATCTCAGAGATACACAGGTGTCACAGATTTATCTCGGAGATACACGAGTATATTGTCTCAGTTAAAATATGATTTTTAAGACGCGCAAACGTTACATTACCGCGTTGCAAGTACAGTACAATTACTAGTAGTGTCATTATGTTTCAAATTGTTTAACAGTTGTTCTTACGATGAAGTCAATGACAATTGTCCTACAATAAAGTTTTCGCAATGCTTTTTATCCTTTTTAGTTCTCTTCATCCATTTTATTTCAGATGCTGCTGCCGCCCAAGTACGAGGACGTTCCCCTGATTCCCGAGCCCGAGACACGCCCCCCACCCCCGGCGTACACTCCCGCCTAATTCTGCTTTCTGCCAAACCCAAGTTTTGTCCCCCTCAACTAAAAAACGCGAGCAGTTAAATTAGATGTTTCTTACTTCTGCATTTTGACAAAATAAATGTCATTTGTATAGCTCCGATAACTTGATTATCGTTAAGGCACGCGTAATGGGCATCTATGGATGCAGTGAGCCTATTCTGTTCTTTTGTTGTAACACTGAACGCATGTATTTTAAATTAGATTTTGACTGAATTTGACATCCCTAGTTTCTTATTTTTCCTCCCCGCATTTATTTAATCAGTTTTATTGATTACGAATCGATACACAAATAAGGAGAATTATTGCGAATATTATTTTTAAAAAAAAAATCTAACTTACGACAAACTTAAGATAAACATCTTTGGCAAACTTCTTGAGACACTATGTAATAGGTTCCTGCATGGATTTGAGTATCTAATTAGTCATTATTTTTATGGTAAAGGATTTATTTGTGGCGTAGAAATGTAATTTTTTTTAACGTTTTAAGCGGACGCTTGCGTAAATTTCTGTTTGATGCTACAAACGTCAGTTGAGAAATTAAAGTAGATCTCTCTGCCATTGTTGTGTAGTGTTTTTGACATTTCATTAGCTGGCGTCTAAGGCTGGATTTCATAGACGTATCTTTAAATTTACCCCATCTTCTGCCTTGGCCTTTAAAGCTAATTTAGCGGTGGCCAATAGCTGCCATTTAAAGCAGCTGTTTAGTTGATTTGAATTAATATAGGAATATACTAATTCAACATGACGTCATGCGCGTCAAGCTAAATATAATTTGTTGACTTTCATTTAACGTAATTTCTAATGAAAATAAATGAGTGTCTTTTCAAATTTATCATAAATGCAAGTGTTTTCAAATGGCAGCTACGGGTTTAGAAGTCAGGGTAATACGTCTATGAAATCCAGCCTGAATGTAGATATTAAATCTAGTTTATTATTTGAATCTTGTTGATATGTGTGGATTCATCTTCATAGCTTGTTGCCGATGTGTGACGCTTTCAATAGTTCTGCACCATTGACTTGAGAAGATTTATCTCAATTTGCCAATATCATCGCTTGTCTTTATTTTTCTTTAACACATTGAATTCTTTAGCAAGTAAGATCAATTTTGCTAAGGTGATGTAGCGTTGTTCACACAATATTATAACGCACACGTTGTAAAGGCACACGTTGTAAAGGCACACGTTGTAAAGGCACACGTTGTAAAGGCACACGTTGTAAAGCTATAAGTTGTAGCTTTTCGTTCACGTTGACATTACACTAGCTTGTCGTCGTTCTTACCAATATTAAATTAGCTTTCTCAATGTTGTGCAACTATGTAGACAGGTTTTTACCTCTAGATTGAACGGAGAACTGTTGTAAAAAGTTACATCCAAGTGCTGGATATGGATATTTTGATTGTGTTTATATGACCAATAAAAAGTGTATTCAATTCGATTGCAATGCTTTTTTCGTTCAATGCTGTAGTCTGAACTCGGAAGATGGTGGGTGAATAATTATAAATCTACGAACAGGAGATGTACAATTACAAATTACGATCAGAGTAATTCATTTGTTGCTAATCGAGTCGGATCAGCATAATCTCATGGTTAATTTTTTTTCTATTGCTAACCAGAAGCTTTTGTGATTATTAACTCACAAAAACCTAAAAGAAGAAGGGAAACTTATCATTTTCTGTTCGGTCTTTTAAATTCGCCGCTGCGCATGCTATAGCATAGATTAATGAAACACTCAATACAGTAACTCAATCGAAAACCCTGATCCTAACCAGGGCTGTTAACCTAGCAATGAGAATAACCATATCCTTTTTCGACGCATACATTTTTTGACTAATAGGCGCAATTTGTCTAAAAATAACGTTTTTTGAACTCCAACGCATCCCAGCGCAATCACCTCTTCCTAGAAGTCATCCTTGTAACAGATATTGTAGCACCTGTAGCTTAAATCTCTCAACCGGCGCACTGCTCTGGCCTATCGCTCGGCGGCCTCTGATTGGCTGCGGGTATTTAAATGTAACAATGGCGCCGCGGAGAGCAGCATCAAAGGCTCTAGTGATGCCAGTACTAGGTAAATATCCCTAGATTTGGGCATATGTTGCTAATTGAGAAATCTTATTCTTAACTCTATCCCCAGATATATGGGGATATCTTTAATAAAATCACGCATTTTATAATACGAGTTGGGGTTATTTCTGTGTAAGAATGCAATCTAGGAAAATATTTGAGCAGATACCCAGAATCTAGGGATGCTCCGTTGTGGTTAACGGTTTCATTCACTACCGCAGCGCGTGAATTGAATGGAAGCAGCTTGTCCGCCTAACATCAAAGCTTTCATCTTGCGTTAACCTAACAATCACTCACCAGCACCCCTCCCCACTCTCCTTTAATTCATCCACCCTGCGCGTCTTCCCCTCCGGCAACGACACGGGCGTTAAAACGGATCAAAGTGTCGATGATTGGCATTTGGCCGCCTAACATCAAAGCCTTTATCAGTTCTTCCGTTAACCTTTAGAATAGACACCGCCTAACAACCTAACTTTCCCTTTAATTCGATCATCTTTCACGTTTTCCCCTCGAGCGACAACACGGGCGTTAAACGGATCAAAGCGTCGATGAAAGGCGCCCGGGGTGCGTAGCAGTAGCCGGCGGGGGACCAGGGGGAATGCCGCACGCGGATAGGCGGCTGGCCGCCGCAGGAGGGGCCGGGGGGGCGGATAGACGGAAGGTGGACGCCGATCGGGAGGATCTGGCGTCGACGGATGAGGTGAAGGTTTACGAGGAGGAGGGGGAGGAGGAGTCGAGGTCGTCGGAGCATCTCAGCGAGGATAAACTCGGATTAGTGACGGAAACTGAGGAGGTTTGTGTTTGGATTGTTTCTGCAGTCTAGACGAATAAATAAGTAATTATATAAATATTATACGGATTAAAAAGATCAGTGCCGTAAATATGTTTATTTTGTAAATTGTGTCTGGAATGTTTCTGCAGTCTGGACTATTAGACGGATTAAAAAGATCTGTATCAGAAAATAGGTCATGGATGATCCTGTGATCGATCCTCAGAAATCAGTCGATTAAATAACCAGGGTATACAACACTCACCAATGATAAGTTTAGTATATTTAGTTTTGATATTTAACGAAACGTACCTATTTTACATTTGATTTGATCTTGAATCCTGTCGCTGTCGTTGATGGGACAAATCCTGAGGGTTCATCTTAAGTTTCGAATCCTAACTAAATCATCTGCATTTCAGATAGAAGTTTATGCATTTAAAAAATAATTTGCCACCGTAATATGCGCAATTTTGCAAAAAATAGATCGCAAGTTTGTGATTAATAATTTTTTCTACCAAGGTGGTGTTTGTGCAGGGAAAAGGTTCCGACATCGACAGTCGACGGAGCTACTCCGTCGATGAAGCTTCCGGGGGAGTCAAATCTGGAGGTAGAGCAATCTTGAGCACTGTCATTATTGATGGAGTCATTGTGAAGCTGCAAAGCTGATTTTTTTTTAATTTTGTAATTTCATTTTGATACTACATTGTTTAATATTTTTGCGCAATATTTGCGATTGTAGCATTTTCACATTTATGCTGTATAATTAGGGTAGGGTACCGTAAAAATTATGTATTTAAGAGAGCGTATAGATTTTCTTTAGAATTCCTCTGATATTTTCTTATAATTTTTGACATTGGAGCTATTGAAGCCCTTTACATTAACAGAGTGGACGAGCAAAACGGCGATTAATTGTAGAAAGTAGCTTCAGATGAAATAGTTCCACGTCTTTCAAGATACCATACCACGGTGCTCGCTTGTGTTTCAGCACTGAAGTCCCTTGACTATGTTCTACCCGATCGGTTGCCCTTCGGCTACCCCTTCCTCTCACCCTTTGCACACTTTGCCAATGGACCCTTCGGCAGTCCGGTCAGTCGCATTTTTTACGCAATAATACTTATTTTTCTTCAGCTTGCAGTATTGGAGTAATGTAATCATTATCGTGCGTGTTTGTCCTCTTTATCTATTGTGTATTAAGAGCGTGTTCATTACAGCACGCGTAGGCTACTGGAATGTTTCAAATATTTCAAATAGCAAAAACGTGGCAAAGTTACATATATTAGCGATTTGAGACGTACGGTACTGACGGATTCAAATTAGCCTAATTTGTGTTGAGTCGTGAGGAAAATGTGATTACTTGCAAGTAGTTTAGATGGACAGTTTTAATGCTCAGCAAAGCGGACTGAATTTTGTGTCGCTTGGTCTTTTATAGGATGAATTTTTTTAACTCTGCCCACTTTTGGAGTTTTTTTTTAGAGCTTACAAGAATGTGTGTTTGCGCTAACAGCTTGATGCCTAAAATGTGTGTTTTTTGACACTCGCGGGTAAAATCGACAAAGAGAATGCTTAAATTGTAATAGTAGTTGCTCTTTTGTAAGTAAAAAATGACGTTAACTACCATAGTTATAGGCGTTAGATTTGATTTGATTTATATTCATTTATTTCATCAGAAAGCGCAGTACACAATAAAAACAGTGAAAAATAAATAGAAGCGCAATGATAGGATTATCTAAGGCATGTATATAGACTGCAGATGAGTTCACAAGTCGCGCTCAATAGGCTCCGATTAAAGGTTAGGTTCATATTTTGGATTGAGAACTGATGGTAAAGCATTGAGTTAGGTGTGATATAGATTTGTTGAGGTCAGGTCTAGGTCGACACGCAATACGGTATAGATATATACTTGTTATCTAGGATGTACATTTAGATTAGATTTTTTTGAACAATTATTCTGACAGAAAGTTACAGTGAGTGGTGATTTTGGGTCGGTGGACACTTGACACTCTGAGTCCTGAAGGATGCTTTTTTGTTCACCTGTCACGCAACATGGGAGAAGGGTGGAGTTAGATTGGTTCCTTTGCTGTTTGTACACTGCCAAACGTGTGTTCCAGTCTTGAATCATCATACCGTTGATATTACGCGCCATACTATATATTATAGGATCTATTCATGGTACAGTTGGTTGTGTTTATGGTTGGTATTTGAACGCGCTGATATCCGCCTGTTAGAGTTATCTCAAAAAGTTAAGCTAGAGAAGATGAGGTGATCTGATCCAGTTTGCTGCAGGTGAACAATCCTGATTGGATTAGATTAGACTAATGGAGTATTTTCCACCGCTTTTAGAGATTTTAAAGCGTCTAATGCACTGAGTGAACACATGTAAATCTAGTCCTGTGCTCCTATTAACTGCAAGTTAAGTCTACCCTTTGCCTAACGTGTTGGCGCATGTCTCTGCAACACACAACAGGAAATATACTTTGTGTATCAACTGAAATGTGCCCTGACTGTGTTGCTCGTTCTATAGCTTACTAGATGGAAATAGTAGGCCGGCAGGGTTAGAGAATATGAAGTTACTTTGTGGCGAATACAAATTTGAAGATATTCACTTTCACAGATCTTTGGTGGTGATAATGCTCTCAAGCGCCATTGTTTGAATATGGTGAGTGGTAGTGACAAGGCAAGCATATAATTTAGGGTTGCAATGGCTGCCACCATTTTGGTATTTGTACCGGATATGATGCCACCTAAGGATTCTGCCATCAGGAGCATCTTATGATGTGTGTAATTCTGAAAATACGGTACTCAACTGTATGGTTCTCTAACCGTTCTAACCCCCTGCCAGCCAGGGAATAAAGAATTTAGCTAGTAGCCCAGAGCACCCCAGACGAGACGTAAAAGGTGACTGAAGATGGGGGAGCGGTCTGTGCATAGCACTTTGCACAGAACCAAGCCGTTCTAAATATAGATTGTGCATGACGATTTGGACCGGGGACCTGACCGCAGAGTGAAACAGGAGTAATTAGCCGAGTCGAGGGGAGTGATGAATGGGTTGACAAATGTTGACCTTGTCCCGCGTCGTGCTGCGTCACCGCGCGACCGGCGACGCTCCATCAGGGCGCGATCGGTCGAGGCGTTTCAAGCAAAAGTTAGTTCTATGCTGTTGAGATGGGGCCGGGCACTGCTGGTCACCGCTAGGCGGTCATTTGTAATGGGTCTTGGACTAATGTTAGCCCTGTGTCAGACCGTATACTTGCAGGCTGACAGCGTGTGGGTTAGTTTAGAGTATGCCTGAACATGTCTGCAGTCCTGGAAGAATTGAATGATTGGCTGCTCCAATGGTTAATATCAAGTGTTTGGTGCGGTGTGCGCATACATGGGTACAATGTATGTACAAACTGGTACATACCTTTGTGCTATATATATGAAACTTTATTCGCCAAATTGGACCGACAAACAATCAAACAACATCCATCAAATAAAGGAAAAAAAGAGGAAAAAGGTGAAATGAACAGTAGCCAAATGTTGCGATGGTCGTAGCCTCAAGCCCTCAACATTGTCAAATAATATAAATATAAACCTCAACCTGTTTCAAATCTACAATAATCAAGTACACATATTAATGCCCATATACAGAGTGCGGCATAAAAAATAACCCCGTAGCGAATTCGTGATAACTCGGCCAAAAGTAAACATTTTTCCTCTTATCTTTGCAGCGATTGTAGCTAAGATAATTTGACACAAGATTTGAAATTACAAGTTTAAGTATCGTTGCGTTCAAAAGTTATGAAACTTCTCCCCAAAAAAGTCAAAAAATCATTTTAACCAACTCATTACTACGCGTGCGAAGAGCCTCTCGGTCCTAGTGATTTGAATGACTCAGATAAATTGGTAGTCCTAAAGGAATCAACTGGTTAGGTCAACAACAGGCCTTTAAGTTTGATAATTTATGTGTTCCCCATCTGCTCTCTGATGAATGGCTGATGTCTTCTTCTGCATGCCTGCATGGTTTTGTTGATGGGCTTCTACGGTGCGAGTGAGTTAAGATTGGGTCTTGATTCGCTTTCAGTTCCACCTTTGTCGTCGCCTTGGGTCTGTATGTCTGATACTATTCAAGCATCGCCCCCTATTGTTCGTAGTCAAGCAAATTTGATGTGGCCAGTTGGCGACGAATTTCTGAGACCGATTTATCTTCATAATGCTCTTCGCAAGCATAATAATGTGTTCGTTGAAATAATTTCTTGACTTTTTTTGTAGAACTTTCATAACTTTTGAACGCAACGATATTTCCACTGCAATTTTCAAATCTTGTGTCAAATTCTCTTAGCTACAATCCCTGAAAATTTCAAGGAAATGTATTTACTTTTGACCGAGTTGTCGCGAATTCGCTAGGGGGTTATTTTTTTGTGCCGCACTCTGTATAGGCGTGTGCCTTTATAATACTGTGCGCATTTGTTATTTATAATGTTTTATTTAAGTTTTGTTGCTCAAATTCGTTGACGGCTAGTTGGCTGCTCTAGGCATATAAATGAATGAAGCGGGGATAGGTGGACAAATGTATTAATTATATAGTCGTTTACTAGTAGCCCATTTCTACACGTAGCCTTTTCATAGCTAAGGCCTGTATAACCTGGTGTCAAGTGCTCGAGCTAGGTAGAAGTAACCAGAGGAGAGCTCTCCCACTGTTGCTGATTTTATTTAAAGTAATATAAAATTAACTGTCCATTTAAAGCTGACAGATGGTCAACGCATTGTTTGTGGGCTAGATACTGAGCAAGCGTTGAAAATCTTGTTTGCTATAAAAATGGTTGGCAAGGAAGTTGAAACATCTCTGTTCTTTGTCAACGATGAAGTCCTGTCATTTCAATAACTTAACTTAGAATTTGCTAATTAACAACCAGACTGCTTTTGTTTGCATAATATTTTGATAATCATTGTGTGATTGACTAGATGTGTGTGTGTGCGTGTGTGTTTATGTGGCCGTGTGTGCCCTTTCACTGTTGTCAATTTGCATTTGCGCTGTCGTGTACGTAGTAAGTTACTTACTCACTTTTACTGCCTTCCTGGCGGATGAAGTTCTCAGTACAATCAATGATCTAATAAACAGATATTGTGGGCCTCTGACCCTGTTTAAATCTGGACCATGTGCATTTTTAAGGCATTCAATTTAGCTGATGTAATGATTTTCTTAACGTTTCCATTTTCCAGATTTTTTTGTAGTATCCCCACCGTGCCTATTATATTAATACACACCTCCTGTTCGCATCTCATATACCCTCCTCCCGTCCTCCATGCCTCTCATTCCCAACCACCCCTCCAGTGACCCAGATTCCCCCGACACCTGTGCGCGTGGTAGTAGTGAGGATTCAAATTGATTAGAGTAGCGTGGCGAGCCTAGACTTCCGCTCTGATAGATGAAACTGATTTCATGCGATATCTGCTTTCATCTGTCGCTCGCTCTCTCGTTCCCTGGTCACCTGGCTGTCAGTGTACATGGATGGATGACAGGGATGGGGATATCTGGGAACTACCGCTGCGCTAGATTTTGAGGGTGGTTTTATGTAGTGCTGAAAATGATTGCGCCTGGATCGAAATAACTCCCTGGAGAAATGACAAAGTTTCCTTTTGAATTTCAGTTTTACAGCGTGTGCTAGTAATTAAAATAACCGGTCCATATTTGCTAGCGGTATGTATGCCGAATTTTCCAGTGCGCGTTTAACGTATGGAATCCTAGAAGTTAATAAAATATTCACTCAATATGTTTAAACTGAAAATTGAGAGCTGAGACAAGTTGTCTCACAAATTTTGACTTTTTTATCCTGAATGCTACTCGAGGGGACTGAAGCAACCACTGGCCAGCACGGCCGCTACTGCAGCCGCGGCAGGTATCTAACAGCCGTAGTCTCAAGTCTAATGAGCAGTAGTAATACCATTGAATCAAAAATAGTCATCCCTAGATTCTGGGTATGGGTAAGAAAAATCCCTGGATCGCATTTGAAAAATAAAGATATCCCCGGCTTCCATTATAAAATGCGCCATTTTATAAAAGATATCCCCTGATATCTGGGGATTCTGTTAGAAATCAGATCCTGAAATCGTTGAAATATCCATAAATCTAGTGATATATTCTAGCAGTGGCATCACTGCAGTGACGAGTATCTGCAGTGGCAGGCAGACCGCTTTGTTGTACAGTCATCGTGTCACAGCGAGGCGCAGCGTGGCTAGGGCTAGGAGGCTTTGTGCCTGGCGATTAGGTTTAAAGATGATTGTACCTGGAACGTAGCGATGTCTCGCTGTGTGCGCGTGGCTGGAGTGCTGGGATTGTGAGCTGAAGCAGCAAAATTAATTTAGCTTTGTTCTGTTTCGCAGCTAAATCCCTTATCGCCTGACCAAACAGTGATCGATGTATTTTAAATAAGTTATTTTGAGTTTTTCTTCTATTTATTATGGAATTGTTCGTGATTTTTTATTTGTCAATTCAATGACAGCACAGCATCACACACAGCAGAAAGATAAATTATGAAGTATAAGAAATAAGTTAAATTAAGCAAAATGTGATGAAATTATCGCAATGCTATGTTTGACGATATATTAGGATTGTGGTTGTCAAATTTTCATTTTATGTACCCTGGTAGATGGCGAAAATTTAGGATTCTTTCAGTCTATCAACAGCAGAATTAACATAGAAGCAGGAAAATTAATTTAGCTTTTTTCAGTTTTCTTACAAAATCTTCGATCACCTGTATATTGTATAAGGCGTTCAATGCTTTTGATACTTATAAAATTGTGCAGTAATACTTTTGTGTTACATGCTACTGTAGCGTGTAGGTTCTATTATGCCCAGAGGGTGACCAGATATAGCGTGCTAACCGGTACAGCCCCTAATATTGTTTTTCTTCTGGTCACAGGGCAAGTTGTTTGCGCCGCCGCCCCACCCAGGCCTCGGCCTTTACATGTACGGCGGGGGTGCCGCGGGGGGGGACCCCTCGGCGGGACCCCACCCTCCCCCGGCCCACATGGGCATCACTGCGCTGCCCCACCCCCCCCTGCACCTCGACCTACATTCAGGTATGCCCCGCATCGATTAGAAGTATGACCCCTGTTTGCCCCTGTTCCTTTCTGGTTTGAAAACGCATTTTTTCCCACCATAAGTTAATTTTTTCCTGGACGGACACACGGAAAAATCTGACCCTGCTATCCAGCACCCTTTCTCCCACCCCTTCGTTTTGGGTTTTTATCAATCTCTTGATGGATGCCCACGGCGAAGGGAGGTCCCCGATGACGTCACTAGATGCCAAAACGGACTCTAAACCGATTATTATTATTATTATGACCCTGACCCCAGATTTAATAAGAGTGATGCATTCATGCAATCCCTGGATTGTGGGTAAATTATGTATTGCGTTCGGTTGTTTTTTTATTCCCCTTTATTTGAGCACTTAGGCTAATTTATATTTTCTATCATCTCTTTGGCGGAGCTTTAATAATATGATTTGGCGCTTTAAATTGCCTTTATTACCGTAATTAGTATATATGGTTACTCTTAAGGGCTTGTATTATTAATTATTGTTTCATTAGTTTTTAGTAGTTGACGTTTTCATTTTAAAATGTTGCATTTTGCTTATATTCTTTTATCGATTTTACTTTCTTCAAAGATTGAGAAAATATTCATGAGCGTTTTCGGATGATTTCAGAGTTCTAATTTTCTTTAGCCAGCGCCCCCTGTCTATCGGTTTCTTGCTCGCGCTCGGACGATGATTAGACCATCGACTAATTAACTTGAAGTCGATGTCATTTTGAGACGACTTTGCAGGGCTTGCTTGATTGAAGCGTGAGTCCCTATATATATATAGCGCCTCGCCGTTCTGTCATCTTTCAATAAATTGCTTTGCTTCAGGAAATTAATTATCCCTGTGAAAGCTCCTTCTCAGTGACAATCCTGTATTCAATTTCAATACAAGGCGACGGTTATTGCCTCGTCTTGCGAGACGCTAGAACTTCAGTTTTCACTCCCTTTCATTTTACTCCCAACCTATTCAATGGGGGGCCCCTTCGACTTTTACTTAAAGTACTGCTTAAGATCTTAGTCATGAATACATTATCAGAAGAAATGAAGAAATTACTCTAAATTTTTCATTTCTAAATTTTTTCTCCAAATTCTCGGATTAAACTCGCAGAAATCCCCAGATTATTAGTTTTAGATTCATATGTGATATAAAAATCACACTGCAATTTACCTTGCTTGGGTTTTGCTTTCAATACCAGTGCGTTTAGTTTTATAACACGTTTCACTAAATAATCTTCTACCTTTTTGGAGGGGGAGGTAGTCTGTAAAGATGACATTATGTTTTGTTTTGTATCACTTTTTTCTATATAACTGTTTTTTATGTCATGCGATATACAGATCTGTTTTTGCGGTGTGTTGCAGGGCTGTCTCGGCACCCCGTGTACGGCCTCCACCCCTCCCTTTATCCTCCAGACCTCGCCGCACACCTCTCACACTGGTCTGTTCTTGTTTCTTGTTCTCACCTCCAGTTTATGCTCCTGTTCTTCTCTCTCAGATCTTGATCCTGTTCTTAAGCGATTGAACATTGACGTGAAAGAAGCAGTTTTACTGCAGAATCAGAAGTGATTTACGATGTGGTGGATGACTTGAGTGGTTGTTTGATTTTCTGGTGGTGCTTTTGTGCCACCGTGTTAAATTATTTGAACTGGACTATCATAGTACTAATATATTCACGTGATTTTTTTTATATTCATTAGTATTTAATAATTGTTTTATTTGTTAAGTAAAATTCTTTAATGGAAAGAAATTATCTGTATCATATCCTTTATCGCAGGGGTGGCGGATCGCCAGGCCCATTTCGAGGGGGTCCCTACCCGCCGCTGGGTTGGCTTGGGGGTCCCGGTGGCCTGCTGCCCTCTGGTGGTTTGATGCCTCCCCATCCCTCACTGTTTTTACCCGGACGGCCGACGCCTGATCTTTCTCCACGCTCCGCCGACTCTGTGGACGGTTCCCGGTGAGTGGAGCCCTTAATAATAATAACAATAATGTTGTTTTTAACGTTTCGGCGTCCGAAGTCGACATTGCGGATTTGGCTAACGAACTAAGACCACCTTGCCTAAGGATGCACCTGAATTAGTATGTTTTGGCAAGCAGTTTATAAGCTGAATTTTTTGAATGTTTTAAAAGAATATTATTATCGTTCATGTGATGTAATTAATTTATTACATGCGCTACAAATGAGTTGATTGCAATTAAATTTATTTAATGATGACTTTAGCTGACTATTGCTGTACTTGTGAGTAATACTATGGAGTCAAGTCAACAGTCATATTGACCAGGTTAATTAAGTCACAAATAACTATTGCATTAATAAACTAGCGTACAGACTAGTCTGCAGAGATCAAATAAAGGACAGTAGCCTAAAAATGAAAACCGGAATGCTGTTAATTTAAATTGTTATTTCCTCTCCCGCATTGTATGTGTCCAACATTGCGTAATTGGTGCTTCTTTCAGCCCACGTTGATACTCATTTATAGATTTATTGACCCAGCCATATGCCTATCTTCAAATTCTGTTGTTTGTTCCCGTCGCCAGACACCCGAAATTCTCAAAAGAAAATAGATCATTTAAATAATGATAAGCATTTGATCTTTTTTGAGTATTGTTCTGTTCTTTTATTTTCTGCGGCTCATCATTTACCACCAGTTTGTTTGTTGCAGGGAGCCGTCATTCTTTCCCTCGTCTGCTCGCCAGCATCCCTCCGACCTTCGCATGGGGGGGCTCGGGGGGCCCTTCCACCCCGGCGCCGGAGGCTTTGGGTCGCCCTCGGGGGTGCGGGGGCCGGCCCATGCAAAGCGCGAGGTGATAAAGAAGCCTCTGAACGCGTTCATGATCTTCATGAAGGAGATGAGGCAGTCAGTGATAGAGGAGTGCTCGCTCAAGGAGTCGGCCGCCATCAACCAAATACTGGGCCGCAGGGTAATGGTCTTCATTGTTGTTGTATTTATAAAACTTCAATCAGCATGGTAGTATTCATAAATGAAATATAGGTGCAAGAAACGAAAAGATGCGAGAATGTCAAAAAAGGAAACAGATTTGCTGCTCGTGTCAAACTGAACAGCAATTAATCAGTAATGAGCTAAACACTTTAACAAGCCTACATGTATGGTCACTTTAGAGACAAAATGCTCACAAATTAAACAGAAAAAACAGCGCTGAGTTAGAAAATAAGAAATTAATGATTAGTCTGATACTGGGCCTCAGGGCAAAGCTCTTTATCAGTCGGGCGACATCGATCAGATACTTGGCCTACACAAACTATGCCCAACTGTCTTGCAATGGCACACACTATACTCAACTGTCTTGCAGTGGCGCTAACTAGATGCCCAACTGTCTTGCAGTGGCACGCGCTGGAGCGTGCCGACCAGCAGAAGTACTACGAGATGGCGCGCAAGGAGAAGGAGCTTCACATGGCGCTGCACCCCGGCTGGAGCGCACGCGACAACTACGCAACGCACACAAAGAAGAAGAAGACAAAGCGTGAACACGATACGTCGATGGGCAGTCAGTCAGGCTACGACAGCGGTGAGCCAGACCAATAGAAGGATATAATAATTAAATTTCATTTAACGTTTAATTGGTTTTTTGTTGTTTTTTGTCTTGTGTAAATTTTTTATGTTTTGTGATAAGTACGTGGATGCTGAGCAGGCAATGTTAGCCTTCTGTTCCACAGCATAACTGTTCAATCAAAGTACGTTATGCATGCTAATTGCATAGTAAATGTTCGCTTGCAGTATTCTTGTAATTATATATAATAGTGCTTTCCTGAAAACTGGGGAGTTGCAAGAATTGATTTGCAGCCCAGAACTCCTTGGTTACCCCCGTTACATGCGACTGAAGAAGGGGAGGGGTTTATTTGCTTTGCCCCAAGCACTGAACTGGAGTGTAATAGTTTTTGTGACTAGGCTACACACATCTCGGTCCCAAGCTGTAAAGTTTGTATTTGAATTTATCAGGTAATTAGCATGCACACTTTTTGCTAAGTTCTAGTTGTGATGGGGCCTATCTAATGTTAGTTGCTGAGTTGAAGTTGAGAGAAAGTTTTCTGACAGAAGTATTTTTGTGTGCGTACAGCCTCTCCAAGCGCAAAGCGGTTTCGACCGAGATTTGGAGACGACGAACCGTCGGACTGGTGTCAGCCCACACGGTATTTTGATGTTTTATACGCTTTTCCGCTTTATATTTGAGAAGTTTAGTGACATATTCATAGCATGTAGACTTGAGGATCATATATAGTTGAGGATCATATCTAGTTGAGGATCATATCTAGTTGAGGATCATAATTAGTTGAGGATCATATTTAGTTGAGGATCATAATTAGTTGAGGATCATTTTTTTCTTGAGGATCGTGTTTAGTTAAGGATCATATCTAGTTGAAGATCATATCTAGTTGAAGATCATAAATATCTAGTTGAGGATCATGTTTAGTTGAGGATCAGTTGATGATCACTATTAATTTTTGTAACGACTAGATTATATTTATTTAGAGTTGAAAAATGGTTTTTTAGAGTCGGAAGATAATAAATGTTTTAATTTTGTTTTTTGTTGCAATAATCAAGTGTGATGCGAATAGGATGCAAGTTTTATGATTGTACTATGTGTATTTGTTTGGCATGGCTGCGTGACGTATGATTTCTCAAATGAAATTGTTACGATCGACAGCCGTAAACACTTCATATTGTTTGTACACTGATGAATAATAAATTATTTTTTTTTATATTAAACGATTAATTTCTCTTGTGTAGGTCAGAGAATGGGAGCACAGGGGATATTCTGAATGAAGAGGAGGATCGCTCCGTTCATCACAACACTCTCGTCTCTCTTACACCTAGTCAAGTGCGCGTTTGATTGGCTGAGGGATCTTCAGGGGTCACAGGGTCATTCAAATTTTGGGCGCACACAGGTCCGGGGAAAGACTTAAAAGTTCTTAGAGAAATAGAAACTTGATAGAGAAATATAAACTTGAATACCGTTAAGGGCGACTTGCTAAGGTTGAATCTCCATCATACTTTTATGTATAAAGGCCAGAACAGTTGCTACGTAGATGTGTGTGTTGTAGGCCGACAAGCAGCAATGTGTGTATAGTTGGGAGGGTGTGTATAGTGTATAAATTACACTGCTTTTGAATGTACCGTTTTATTGAGTATACAATATGCTTAGCTCCTTCAATCGATAATTTTATTGCTGTTCGACACACAGAAAGCAACGAAATAGTGATGTAATGATTATGTAGCCGATGTTTAGCTAAGTATTGTAGTACTGTACAGACCTATATCGAGTGCCAGGTATGGAGATGTGTGCCTATGAATTAGATCGAAGTATTCGTGCAAAGTATTGACTTATAGTGCTTTTATTTCAACTTTACAGTCTGCTGAGTCCTGCTAGAAGTGAATATAAATATATTTGGGCATTTTTCCATACTCCTATATGCTTGCATTCATCGTTTGAATTGAAATAATGCTCTCGTTTGAATTCAATGAACAAGAGTCTTCTAGCGAAAGATGTTGCGTGGTATATCACCTTGTTTGCTTAGGTCTGAATTCTTGTTGAATTTTGAGTTATCTTAATCTCTTAACTTATTCAGTTTTATTTCGTTGCTGAATCGTCATAGTCAGAGAAGTTAGCAATGCTGTTTCTTTTGTAATGCATGACTTGATGAGTTCATTTCTTTATTTAATTTGACAAGGATCATATCAGTATTTTGCGAGAGTCACATCTAAATTCATTGGCCGGTCGATGACATATAAGTTTCATCCAATTCGGATACAAATTTAATTAATAAAAAATGGATTTTCGTTACAGTCTATGCAGCGATATGTAACTATGTGTGTATGAAATGATATGGAATTTTTATCGCTAGCAGCTTTGTACACCCAGCTTCAGCTATCAACTAGTCCAGAGTGTGTCACGCGCATACATTCTATATTCAGGATTACTCAATGTGCATTTATTGTCAGATTTTACATGCTATTAAAATTTACGTGTGACTGGTTCGTGTTTAACTTAAAACGTGTCCGATCTGGTCATTGGTTAAGCAGTATTGTTCTCATATCAGGCGGAGTATGGACTAGGTTTACATACATTGTAGCGGTATCATAAAATACAGTATATTCTAGAATTATACTGGCATTTTTGTTGCGAACTGTGAAGGTTGTTAGGTTGTAGATTGAGCGATGCGCTTTACCTGTATATAGAATCAAAGATGTAATACTGCTTATGCGATGATATTATGCTGATCGGGTCAATTGAATCTACGTACCATGTCATGCTGTGTTTAATGCCTGTGTGATGGTACGCTTCTGCAGTCTCGTTTTTATCATGTATGATAGAAATGCAGCACAAAAGATATCATGCACACACTTTCTTTTTACACTACAACTTATATAACTTCTTTGCAAATTAATACAGTAAGTTTGTATATGCCTATTGCGCCTAACAAATGCCTAATAATGATCAATTGAATGTTTTATAATGATTGATAAGCACCCCCCGCAAACCGAGGAAGAAAGGCTTGCAGCCCAGAGCTTCCCGGACGAGCCGTAAAAGGCGACTAAAAAAGGAGGAGTGGTTCTTTGTTTGGTCCCGAGGCACTCAACTGGACTGTAATGGTCTGTGTTACTTCACTGTCCTTAAACTGCAACCGAGAGCGAGCGATCGTTTAAGAATCTTTAAATTTCATCTCACAGCCGCTTGTACTTAATTTACTCTGTGCCATCAGTTGGATGCTATTCCAGTGAGGCCGACTCATCGGCTGTCTTTCTTTGTTTTGATACGCTGCGATGATTTTCAAACGGTTTTTAAAACTGATTGATCATAATAGATGAGATCCTTGTATCCACATTTTGTTGATAATGGGTGCATTGCGAGTTGATTTAGCCTAATGCAAATATTTTTATATTGTTGCACGAATGCTTGTTCCGCTGCAGTGCCCTGAATATATGTCAGTGCGTGTGATTGCAGTATGCCATGCATTCCTAGAATTATAGAATGCAATGCATGCAATATATGTCTACATGGTATTTGTAGTCAGCCGAGCGCAGCAATGAACAATAGCGCATTTATTGTACGACAAGGCGCCGGGGACTTAGAGTGGATTCTATAGACGTACCTTTACGCCCGGCTAAGCAAAGTTCTCGCTAAGGAACGGAATTAAACGGCAGCCCTTCACTGCCGTTCGAAAGAATGCGCAATACGTTTATAAATTTTTTAAAGAAAAAATAATCTCCACAAGAAATGACGTTAATTGAATGCAGTGAAAACATAAATTATTTTGCTTGAAATCTATGACGTCACGATACTTTAATGACATATTATTTTAAATGGACTAAACTAACAGCTACTTTGAATGGCGGTTATGGGCTGCTGTTATATTGTCCCCTTAGCTAAGGTAAAGGTAAAGGTGGAAACAAAGGAACGACTATGGAATCCACTCTTAGTGTAGGAACGCAGACTTTGCTCTAGTCATTCTGGTACAATTTTTGTGTCGATCATGATATTATTTTTAGTTAAAACCATTTGAGTGAGTACTTTCTGTTTCTGCACAACGTTTTATCTAAGTACGTAATTGTACGTTACCCGCTTGCATCAAATGCAGGATAGTGTATCTGGGTTGAAGTCGTTAGACTTCATCGCATGCGCAGAAAGGCAGGTCTTTTTTATTTGATATTCACGTTTGTGACTTCAGTACATATTTAAGAGTTAGATGACAGCGGTCCAGAGTTACAAGGGGCTGAGACAAAATGAAGCTGTGGAGTAATATGACGCTCTGTGTTCAATTTTCATTAGCTATTACCTGGCTGGCATATTGTGTAAAGGATATTTTTATAAATTTGATGTTTGCTTGAGTTTTAAAATACGACTGTGTTCAAGCCTCTATTTTTGATACGAATAATTATTGCGGTTGTATAGCGATCGTGTTAAGGTATTTTGATTCAGAGTCGCGTGCAGTTGTTTTTATCTTATATCTGATGAAAATCTAGTAAAGAATTTCTTCTGTTGTAACACCAATGTGTTTGGTCTTATGTGATCTAAACTTGTATAGTTCGCTTTCTCAAGATCCATAAATAAAACGTGGATTCTTTGATCAAAATTTATCTGTAGGCCCCATTAATTGCAATTAATTATTAAAGCCACAACTCAATCTAGAACTGCTGGTAATCCACCAGTATTGGCTGTGAATTTTAGCCAACATGGTGGCCAAATTGCACAGTTTAGTTGCAGTCTATCGTGAGCACAAACTATAATAATATTGTTGCTATGAATAGATGAAGCCAGATTGTATCCAGGTTGGATAATTTGAGAGTATGGACTTTTATTAGGCACGCATCTGATCAATAGCTATAACTATAAAATGACAAGTCACATGATGGTATTGTTTCCTATGGCTGCCTTTCAGTTAGTCCCTAGTCAAGCTGT
>JAQIWG010001333.1:0-25097 GCA_034695025.1 Chamaedrilus cognettii
CACTGCATTATAAATTCTGATTTCTGGGAGGGCCATCGCCCCTTTCCGTCCCGCAGCAGGGCTCTGGGGGGGGGCTATCGGAGCGATTGCCCCCCCTCCCCCACCGCCCTTAAATCCGCCCTTGGTTGCTGTGCAGTTACCTCCTAGATCGTGAAGCTGACGTGTGCTCTCAGTGCAGTGAAGTCTTATTATCGATCGCATTGTGTTTATTGAGTACACTTGAATGGGCGATTTATCGCTGGCAAATGTCAAGTATTCTAAGCCACTTGAATACTGGTCTCGTTGAAATGTCCTGGCATATAGAAATGTAATAAACATTGGGGTGCAGTGAAATATACATTTGAACGCTATTAATGGTTACAATTAATTTAATACCATTAGGAAATAAGTTAGTATATGTGCTTTAAGGCTAAATGAGATGAAGTAATCTGGCGGGTGCTAATTTGCCGTTTGAATCGGAAGTGGACAACGTTACTGGAATGGCCATTAAAAGAACTTTAACAACTCTGCACGTTTTTGAATATTTTGTGAGCTGATTATGTGGCAGAGGCTTTTTGCCACATAATCAGTAGCTACTAAGGAAATTAGTGTCTACGGAAAACAGCGTGGAGTAGACCTATTTTTGTTTTCTGTCCCAAGCGTATACGCAATCTGCAGGCTACTGTGACGCGGCGTGTTCCGTGAATTCTCAGCGTAAAACGTTCATGGCCGAGAAAAAATCGGTTGTTTACGGATCTGTCCGAGTGAGAAAATTAAGACGGAAAAACGATCGAAACGATACTTAGAATGATAATATTTGCACGCGTAAAATACGAATTGGCATGCTGGCGGACATTGCGCGATAGTCAAACTGTCAGACGGAGGTTGATTGCCTTCCTGGTTCCAAATGTCACTGTGTCTTGCTTCCGTCCATCGTTGTGCACTAAATGCTTTGTGATTGGTGCTTGCGTTGCAGATTCTTTTAGTCACAAAACTGAGTGTCGACATCTATCGTTGTCGCTGTCTCGCGAATGTTTGCATCGTTCAAGTAAAATCGCCGGTTTTCGCCGCAAAACCGACGACTTAAGGGTCATGCGCTATGCAATTGTTTGTTTGTTAGCATCGACGCGAAGATTACGATTGATATGTAGGTCACACGGCCTGAAATGTAGGTCACACGACCGCCTGAGAAATGGCTCTACTGAGCAGCCTTGCAACCCAGGTGTCCTATATCTTCTGAATGTCGCGACACCGTCAGATTTACGTCGTTGAATACGACGCAGTTGAGTGACGTCACGGAATGTTTACGTCATGATACGCGACGACGTAGCAACGTAACACTGATTGATAACGTCACGGCTGAGTGGTATCACGACGGATTGACTTAACGTCAAAGTGACGTCACAAACGTCAGCGTCAAGCATCACTTATTTGATGCGGTGGTGTGTTGCTGCGCTCTTCTTCATCAAACGAATTTGCTTCTGACGGAATATGTGAAGGCGATGATCCTTTTAAAAGGAGCAAGCTGTGTAGAGAATCGATGGATCGTGTGAGATGCGTGAAGGCAGCATGACACATCTTCTGTGAAGCTCATTTCTGAGCCAGCTCAGAAGTGTCTGAGGAATACGTCTGCTTTCAGCAATGAAAGTCATCTTTGGAGCTGTTGAATATATCAGCGACTCCAAGATTTTCAAAGCTGAGAGCTCTGCATCCGATTAATGTCGACTGAGCAACGGTAAGTTTTCCTAGAATAGAGCGTGCCGGGCGTTGCGGGCTTCTTATATTGAAAAAGTTCATGCCTGTTAAACACAACTTGTTCCGGATCTGCATTCAACAATTGCTTGTTTGTCTGATTCTTTGTACACACGTCGTCACGACTGCGACCGGCTTGCGTCCAAATGCCGAGCTCCGTGCAGGCAAATTGTACAGTGCTACGTGATACGACATGTGTGCGAGTTAGACGTGTTTCTGTCTTCACAAAGTCAACCCAGTTTATGAGTCACACATGTTTCTGTCTTCACAAGGTCAGCCAGATGCTCAAAATGTGCTTGGGGGTTACTCTGAGGCTGGACGAGCTAATCCAGTGCCGAAGCTGCTACGGCGGTGTTATCGTGATATTTACTCGACGTCAGCACTTCACACATTACAACGCGCAACACATGTTAAATCTTGGATGCCGAGGCTCCTAAGAGTGGAGGACACGACATCAAATGCAGACACAGCTGTTGCATGCGTCACATGATGGAGAATAGACGACGTTCAGCCGTCATGACATCTTCATGGCTTGCGTTGGCAGCCACGGTCAAGTGTTTATAGCTCGTTAGCCGTGTTTTGGCTGCTAGGTCGGTTGAGGGACGGGTGATCTCAACCTGAAGTGATATTACCGTAAGTAGTACCGTAGCGCTGTACCGTAAGTTACGCGGTGGTGTGTGCATGCTATTATAGTTTGTCTTTTTTATGTTTGCCGCTCATCTCTGTTAGTTTTGTATGTGTTAAAGTTTGTTTTGTTTGTCTATACTATGAAAATAATGTTTTGTTTCTGCATATAATACACATGATCAAATAACAAACCATAATTTTCTGCCATAGGAATGCACTCTGGGACTAGTTGAATATACCTAAAGAGTACAGTAAATAAATCTTAAACTAAGCAGTTAGTAGTTTTTTGCATGCTTCCTTTTTCTCACGATCAGTACATTGTATTATTTGTTTACAATAAAATAAGGATGGTTTTGATGTATACAAGAACCCTAGAATAAAAAAATATAACGTTAAGAAATGACACCAGGAATAGATAGATCATTTAAAAAACCTAACTTCCTAGAAAAAGTACATTAATTTGCTGATTAATTTTATGTCAAATATGTGGTGGTACAATGTCAAAGGCCCTAAGGTTGGGCTTTCATTCACGCGCTGCTCAAGCTATTCATTCGAATCGTGAGCCTACTTACTCTCTGAACTATGGTACAACATTAGGTCCCAACCTATGATAGTTGCGCAATACCCCTATTTGAATTCTAAAATGCATGCCAGCAGAAAAAGCTATGTCTGATAAATGTGGGTACAGCGGGGCCAATTTGATAGTTCAGTCAATATTTTCAGTCACTTTGTGTGTACTTTATCTCTACTTTTTGTACTGTGTCTCGCATATGTACATGTATGTGTGGTATACATCTACTTTATGTAGCATTTATTTACGTTTATTGGCCAGTTTTCCATCGAGTGTTATTTAAATGATCTCCGATCAAAACCGCCAATAATAGGGAGTTGAAATTAGATTCAAAATGTAATTTTAGCGCTCTGATTAGGTCATGAAATAATTTTTGTTCTGTGACAATTTAAATGACTCTCTTGTGCAACTGGCCCTATTTCTTGTATGTATGTGCTTGTATGTAACTCGGTTGTGCACATGTAGGCTACGTGTGCGGGTATGATATTTAACTTTGTGCATGTGTGCGTGAGTTTCTGCGCGTGTGTCAGTGCCCGCGCGTGTGTGCATGCCTGCAGGCCATGTTGGGCTCCGCCCAGTTCGTCCTGCCTATCCAAACCCCTCCATTCAGAGAGCCGACGGTGGACCGCGACTGTCACGTCAGCTACATGGCTCCCTGCATCGACGACTCCCCAGAGATGATGGAACTCAAGTCTCAGGTAATAATTACCCCTGCAGGCCGGGGAACAAAGAATTGGCTTGCGGCCCAGAGCTCCCGGGGCGAGTCGTAAGAGGCGACTGAAGAAGAGGGAGCAGTTCTGTGCCGGTTCTCTTGTACAGAACTGGACTGTATATATAGTGTGTATACCCTTGTGTGCTACACGTGGTCCCTAGCTACAAAAAACAAACATCTCCAGTAATAATGTGTGAAACTTCATTCACCGCATTGGACAGACAAGCAATCAGTAACATCAATAGAAAGAAGAATAGAAATAAAAGTAAGCCGTTGTCAAATGTTGCTATGGTCATATCCTCAACATATTTGAATGGATCTATGAAAGCTAGAGGGTTAGGATGTGACGATGCGATGGATAGGATAAAGTAGAGAGCGGTGTCCATGGCTGCAAGTGGCCTACCCCTGCGGGCCTGCGTAAGTGGGGAATGCGGTCCCAAGTCGCGCGCGCATGTGTGTGGAAATTAGGTTCTGATGGCAAGCTTAGACGAGACTCTAGTATGTACTTCCGAGGTTGTGTTACAAGGAATAAATTACTCTAAATAAATTATGGCACTTTGGTTTCCCAGTTGCGTCTGTGTGGCCACTGAGTGCAACAAAGGCATTCATTATCTATGCCTGCATGATAATATGTTAATCCTCTTAAACATAACAAGCCGAACCTTTAGTATATTCACCAATATGTATGATAATGTCAATCCTATTACGCTGTATGCAATACATGACAAGTTGAACCTTTTGAACTGAGATCCTCGGAGAATTGCAGTGAGTGTGTTGTTGGTGAATCATTTGTTAGCATTTGATCCTCACACTGAAATATGACCGTTCATCACTTCAGGGCTCCGTTGGATACAAAGTTATCTTGGGTTACTGACTTGTAGCAAGTTTTCCATTATTCTTTATTCTTTTGTTCTCTATTAGATTTTCATGATTCTGACTGAAGATGGGTTGTTTGTTAATGTTGTTCAAGTAGGATTGTGTTGTAAATTGATGCTCTGAAATGCAACACACATCGTTCGCTTCCTGGTGTCTCAAATTTATATGTATCAGGTAGCCGCCTAAGGGCAGCCTGCACTGTAGCGCGTGTCACTGGTGCGTTACAAGACGCCTCTGATAACCAACCAGAGCCCGCAAGCAGCTTTTGTATTTGCACAATGCTTAAGTGACTTGTGTAAAGTTATTATGAAGTTAATCATCAAACTTTCAAAATTGCAAATATTTAGCATAATTTGGTATTTTTAGTTTATCCCATGTATATAATTTTATCATGTTAGTATCTCATTGGTTTTGCTGCATGATAGTGAAGAAAAATGATGAAAAGGGCTTCGAAATAGCGCCATCTTGGTAATGCATTTTAACTAAAATATCCGACTAAGAGTCGCAAAGTCGCAAATAAATCGCTAAGTCGCAAACTGCATTTTAACTAAAATATCCAACTAGGGGCTAAATAATTAATTTTTAGAATTATGTTACAATTGCGCGTATACTGTGTACTACAATTAGAATTTTATTCTATACCAGGTCAGTCTATTATATTATACTAAAAGCATATATATTGCATCAGCAGTATGTATTATAATTGCGCATAGGAATCTATTGCCAGGCGTTACGATGCCTTCTTATAGCCTGGATGTTATAAGGTATATGTAAAATGCCTAAGGAATAAGTTCTGCTTATCCATATCTCTTACTTGGTTGATTAATCTCAGGCTGATCCAAAAGTGCATTTTGATGTAAAGTATCACCGATCAATATTATCCCCAATATTGCCCACATGATGATTATTAATGCATCCGCATAATTATTACTTATTAACAGTCCACTTAGTCGTACAACACAAGTTTATATTTTTCCTTGTTTTTTGTCGTGTGCAGGTCTACTTCTATGAGTTTGACCCCTCCGCAGAAGAGAGGGGCGCCTGCCTCCCCCGTCCCCGCCAGTGCTGCCCCCTGGTCGCCGTCCACTTGACCCCGACAGCCCCTTCAAAACTGAGTTTGTTGTCCAGATCAATCGCCTCTGCCCCTTCTGAATCCCATCGCCCCCACGGCCCCTCCAGAGATTCACAAAATCTCGGTCGTTCAGCCCCCCCGATTCCCCGACGGCGTGGCGGCGCCACCACTCCCACGGCCCCGGTGCTGTTTAAAGAGGGGTGCGCAGTTTTAGTTCCGCCTCAGAGTGACAATCAAAATAATTGCGCCGTGCCCCCCGTTATCGATCGCGAGCCTGTCCGCCAAACTTCAACTTCACATCGGAAATCCGGCGCGATTTCCGCAGCTGTAAAAGCCAAACCGGCGGAATTTAAAACATCATCCAGTGATCCGTCTTATACCGTGCCAACTCCTAACTCTACAGTTAGCCATGAAACAGGGAAAATGGAGGGGACAATTGTGCAACAGCAGCACCCGAAAAAAAAAGCTGCGGGGACCCCTGTAATAGACGCTAAGCTGTCAAGCGGTCTCGCAAATCTTGTGGCTAAGCTCAAATTTAAGAGCGTCGGCAAAGAAGTTGCGAAAATATTACCGTTCAAAAATAGAGCCGTTAAAACGGACACAGAGCCAAGCAATGCTGACGAGAGAACTGCGACCGTTGCTGCATCTGAAGAAATTGGCTATAAATCAATGGATTTTTCTGCAGGCAACCGGAATAGCGTCAAGAAACCTGCGCCTCAGAGTAGCTTTGTTGAAACTTTGCATTCGAAAATTTGCACAACCGTTGCGACCGACGCAGCTACAAATGCAAAAGTGGCTAAGTGTAACTTCATCGATTCCCGCCGCAATGGCCCCCCCTTGCAACTTACAACCGACGTCATCCGGGCAACAACAAACGCTGTCGTAAGAGCCACAGCGGGTCGCGTAAGAGACTCAATTAAAACCGATGACTCGCGCCTCCGAGGGGCTCCCCCGACAGGGCGCAAGAGGCGCGCGGAGGCCCCGATTGAAGGGGAAGACTCGGAAGATGCGCAGATTAAAAGACTTCTTCGCACCACAGCGCTCGGCCTGCGCAGCAGTCTTCCAACTCATGCCCCCTCCCCCATCCAATATTTTGGCTGGAGCGGGGCACCTCGGCGGAATTCCCGGAGTGCGAGGAAAAAATCGGAATCGACGTCCGGGGGGGAGGGCGACATTGGTTCTGATTCGGGGGCCGCGGGGTGGGTGGTTTTTAACGAGTCGGGAAATGGTAGAAGGAAGCGCGTTGATAGAAGAAAGAGCTGCGATAGCGTTGATGTGCCCTTGGTGGCTCCAGAGGACAGGGTTGCTGGTGACTCAGGTTTGGGCACATCGAAGGCCGCGGAACGTTCCAGCGTATTAACGGAACGTTCCGGAACAAGTAAGCAGAGATTGTCTGATATCTCCATGTGCCCCTCAAAAAACATTGTGAGTCATCAGAACAGGAATGCAGATTGCTCTGTAGTCGAGTCAAAGAACTATTCCGGTGCCGTATCGAGCGCCGCAGAACATTCTAGCAACTTTACAGTCAAAAAGTCGGGAGCTAGTTTGTTCGAGTCTAGCCGTACTCGCTCGGCGCTGACGTTCTATCAGCCATTAACGGTGCCTTGCCATTCTCTTGCAGGCACTCCTTCCCCTGTGTCGTCCCCTGGTGCGGCCATGCTGCTTATATCTGCTGATGATTCCGGGGCTTGTGCCGATGAGGTTGTCTTACAATATCCAAGCTCTCGGGGGGAAAACAGTTCACTGGTTCCAAACTCTGCCCAATCGAATACAATGCCTCATGTTGTAGGCAGTCACGGGGATACAGAAATGAGTCACAGGGATAGGAAAACTGGTCACAGCAATTCGAAAGTAAGTCAACGCGATACAAAAGCCAGTTACAGCGATATAAGAATGAGTCACGTCGATATAAAAAAGAGTCTCTACGATATGCAAATGAGTCACGGTGATATTAAAGCCACTCACAGCGATAGGAAAACTGGTCATGTTGAGATTAGATTGAAACGCCTTCCGTATTGCAAGTCTGATACAAAAAAAATCGACAATCAAGGTCTGTCGACTGGGAGAGATGTGCAGGTTGAACCGATGCAGACTTGCTCAAACGCGCCAAAATCAAAATCGCGAGCCACGAAATCTGCTCGTTCGTCCGGTTCAAGTCAGGTGTTGACAAGATCTAATCAAAGTTCCGGATTAAACTGCGATGCAGTGATGGAGTCTTGGCAGTCAGACAGCGCGGATTTCGTCAGCTCCGGATTACAAGCATCCGTACTTCAGCCGGAAATTTGCGCTTCTTCTGCACCTTCCGCAACAATCGATTCTAAATGTTTAAAATCAAATGTTTCGTCAAAGATGTCTGCGCATCAATCAAATACCAGCAATTCCGCTTTAAACGACGTTAGTATTTCGGCCGTTCCGATTGGATCGGAATATTTGGATCCGTCGAGTGTGCCACCTGCTCAGATCAATTCCCATCATTCCACAGCAGAGAATCCTCAAGCTTGTTCCAGTTCTTTACGGTCTGAATCCCAAAGCTATGCTAGTTGCCATCCATCAAATTCTGACGCTTCAAAATCACACTCTTTAGCTGAGAAATTAAGAAGGGATGATGTTGTGCAGCCGCCTGTGCAGGTTTTGTTACAAGAATTGGTATCGGTGCCAGCGATGGCATCCTTAACAGCAGTATCATTGGTGCCAGCGATGGCACCGGGGACCATTTCTGCGTCAGCTGTTCCTTTGCCAACGTCCATTTCTGAGTTGGTGCCAGTCTCCACGGCGCCAACATCTGAGCCACTATCTCGCATGATGACGTCTGTGGCAGCATCGGCGCCGGTGGGAGTGCCAGTATTGGCGCCTGCGCCAGAGGTAGCGCCAGCGCCAGGGGTAGCGCCGACCCCGGCTGCCACCCCCATCGACGACTGCACCTCGATGCTCGCCGCCCAGAACTCCTTCGTGCGTGACGTCGTTCGTCGTCTTGCCGCGGATCTCAATGTTGTCGCCAGCTTCTGTCGCCTTGCCCCCCAAGGCCCCCCCGCCCCCCCAGTGGCGCCCCCTGAGATGGAACACAACGCCCAGCAGACGATGAGGGAGTTAGACACCCTGTTCAAGGCCCTTGCGCCTGTCTGTCGTCTATATCAGGCCGCCTGCGACGCAAGGGCACTGCCGGCTGCCTTCGATGCAAGAGTGCCGCCTGCTGCCTGTGATGACGTCTTGAAGCGCCGACAACGCTTGCGCGCGCAAGAGGCGACGCTGAGGGAATGTGATCAAGAGCTGGTGATGGCCTTTTCTGAGTTTAGAGCTCTGCACACCTCCTGTCAGCTTGGGGTCAAACCTGGGGCAAAAGGGGCAAGAGCGGCAGAGTTAGGGGAATTAGGAGCGGGCGATGCGCAGAAGCTGCAGGGATTAGGCGAGAAAAAGCATGGTGGAAAGGAAACAGGGGCATCGAGGGATGCTGTGCCAGGGGGGGTGGAAGATGCGGCGCACAAAAAGGTGCTGACAGCCGATTGGCTGGCGCGCAGGCGGGCAACTCTGATTGGTTGCATTGGGCGCATACAAGGGGTCATGGAGGATGTTGTGCGGTGCAGCAGTGGGGGAACCGCGACGGGAAGGAGGTGTGGGAAGGAGGGGGCAATTGTATTGAAGAAAAGTGCGGGCGAATTGGATGTTGCGACGAGCGGTGAGATAAGTGCAAGCGATGAGAGAAGTGCAAGCAGTGGGCACAGTGAAGGCGGTGAGAAAAGGGCAGGTGGTGGGCAAGATTTAAGTATTGTGCAGGGTTCAAGTGTTGTGCAGATTGCAAGTGTTGTGCAGGGTGCAAGCGTTATTCAGGATGCAAGCTTTGTGCAGATTGCAAGCGTTGTGCGGGTTGCAAGCGCTATGCAGGGTGCAAACGATGTGCAGGATGCAAGGGTTGTGCAGGATGCAAGCGATGTGCAGGATGCAAGCGTTGTGCAGGGTGAAAGCGTTATGCTGGGTGCAAGCATTATGCAGGATGCAAGCGTTGTACTGGCTGCAAGCGATGTGCAGGGTGCAAGCATTGTCCAGGATGTAAGCGTTGTGCAGGATGCAAGCGATGTGCAGGGTGTAAGCGTTGTCCAGGATGTAAGCGTTGTGCAGGATGCAAGCAACGTCATGGGTGCAGTTGTGGAGGGAGGAAATGTTGCAAGCGTTCTGTCGGCTACAAGCAATGCCAGGGACGCTCAACTTATTTCTAATACATTGACGATGACAAGCGCCAGTGACATGGAACGAACTGGCGGTGTGGAGCAGACTACTAAGAGTGGAATGATATCTGAAGCCGTTGGGCTTTCTGCCTCCGGCGATGGTGCGACAGTGTCTAGTACGAGAGTATTTAGTATGACAGCATCTAGTGCGACAGGATCTAGTACGACAGTATCTAGTACGACAATATCTCGCACGACAGTATCTGGTATGACAATAGCTGATTTGCAGAGAAGTGCTAGCATCAGAGAACTAAGAAACTATCGCATTGTGGCATCGAGCGCCAGCGCTGAACTGAATCATAGCGCTACAAGCAAAGGTTCTGTACCTGGAAAAAAAGATTTACCTGAAAAAGGTATTTTAGCTGATAAAAGTGCCTTGCGTGAAAAAAGTGACATATTGGAAAAAAGTGTCGTAGGTCGTCTACCTGAAAAAAGTGCTGTATCTATAAAAAGCTTGGTTTCTGAGCAACGTTTGAGCAAAGAAAGCGTCGTCCAGAGCGATTGCTTGGGCGACAGAAATGTAACTGTAACTGAACACACGGCAGCGGCTGATATCAGTGCATGTGGATTGAGTGTCAGAGCAAGTTGCATGAATGGTGCAAGCAGTAGAGGTAATGCAAGCAGTAGATATGATGCAAGCGGCAGAGATGATGCAATCGCCAGTGACATGAAAAGATCCAATGTCGATGCCAGCGGCAGTATCGGCGCGCGCAATTCTGGAACGATTGTTGACCATGCGCTCTCTGATTTGAGGACTTCCGGCGGTGGTTTATCTTTTTTCTCCGTTTCCGCCCCCGTGACTTGCGCGACTTCGAGCGCCGTTGCAATCAAACCTGCGCCATGTGCAAGCACGCCTGTGTCGAATGCAAGCGCGTCTAAGCCGAGTGCATGCACCACGATGCAAGCTGTGCCGGACTCCAGCAGAGCCTTTGGCGAGAGCCGCAGCGAACAGCCAGAACCAGGCATAAGCGTATTCGTGAACGCCGTTGGGGAAACCTTCAAAAACACCACCGCCGTTCAGACCTTGTCCGCTTCGATGTTTTCCAATGATGACCTGGAACGAATGACCTCCGAGGTTATTTCCGTGCATGCAGGAAGTGACGCGCCCTCCGCGATCAGCTTGGGCCTGGTTAAACCCGAGCCTGTAGATGTCGTCGAATGCGTCGGACCGAGTTTTTGCGCCCCCTGCATGATCATATTCGACGCCGACCTTAATCCTAACCTGCGCATCAAGCAGGAGATCGTCCAATCGAATTCCGGCGCGAGTATCGCAGATCAGCCAATCGCTGCCTCGGGTGATGGAACTGGAAACGCGATAGGTCAGTTTGGAACTGAAATTGGGTCGGTTCAAGAACATTGTGTGCCGTTGGAAATGAGTGCTTCCGCTAGTGGTGTAAATACTGAGGCATCTGAAAGTAGAAAGGTCGTGGTTGCGATGCCCAGTAGCTCAAACAGTATTGACAGTGCTAACATTACTAACACTACTGGTAGTACCGGTGGTAGTATTTATAGCTATGCTATCGGTAGCAAGGCGACCGATGCGTGCGGTAGTCTTGGCTGCAGTCTTGTCCATGTTAAAGGTGCTGTGGGGCACGTGATTGTCTCACCAAGAGACACGACGATACTCTACGAGCGTAACGGCGTGACATCGGCGCCACAGGGCAATTTGTCGACGTTTACTGCAAACGATCCGGCCTTGAACCCTGCCCCATTGTTTGTGAGTCTACCGATTAAGCAAGAGCCTCCGGATGATACCGTCTCTCTAAATCAAACCGCAGATGATCTGAATCAAAGCGTAGAGGTGAATCAAACCCAGGAGATAGCAGGCAAGTACAGGGTACTTGGCAGCGTCATATACAGTCCGATGCTTTGTATGGACGATGTTGTGACAAAAACAGAGATCGTCGAGCAGAATATCCGGCTGGCTGAAAATCCGACGCATGAAATGTGTGAGCCGCGATTTGATTATGTCTACGATTCGGCGGAGAATGAGAGCGAAAAGTTGTTGCTGGGGGGTGAGAGTTTGTTGGGGGAATGGAGATCGTCGGAGATCGTCGAGCAGAATATCCGGCTGGCTAAAAATCCGACGCATGAAATGTGTGAGCTGCAATTCGATTACGTCTACGATTCGGCGGAGAATGAGAGCGAAAATTTGTTGCTGGGGGCTGAGAGTTTGTTGGGGGAACCCAATGAAACTCCGTTGGTCAATCTTTCTCTGCTAGCGAACGTAGCAGCGAACGTAGCGACACAAGAACGCGACACTACTCCGACTTCCTCAGAAATACTCCAAACCGCCAGTTCAGAAATCGGATCTTCATTTACCAAAACAGGACGCCTGACCTCTGAATTGGGATCGACCACGTCGGGATACCTATCCGTTAGCTCAAATTCTTTCATTTCGCGATCAGTGAGCTCGGAATTTGGTTCCGCGACCCCGGAACTGGGATCGCCATTTCTGGAATCGAGGACTCAGCCATCGTGTAGTCGAACGACGAATAATTCGGCGATGGCTGCTCTCGATGCTGCAGCCTGTCAGCAAAATTTGCGCCCTGCGCCACAACCGGAGGATTCCAGCCTCGCCCTGATTAAAGAAGGGTATGCTGTCACACCACTGGGCTGCTGGGACCCCGTGTCTGAAGTTTCCACCCCCCTGCTGCCCTCGACGGAAGGATCGGGAATCGCTTTTCATTCAACGATTGTTAAAGTTGAGCCAATCGACAACTACGAAGGGGATGCTGAAATCGAGAATTTTGCAATGATCCGCGATGTGATTGAAAACGATAGCGGATCATTCCAGAAGGTTTTAAATGAGGGCGTTTCAGCGTTTTCAAGCTCAGCGATGTCAAACAAAGTCATTGGTCCAAGTCCAGCGGTTGAGGCTGACAATGCTGCTAGTCGTACAGTTTGGTACAAGGCGCCTGGTCTCGTCGTTCAGATTCAGAACGTTCCAAGTGATGAAATGAACGACGATACCCAGAGTCCTGATGCCCCGAATGCCCCTAGTCCTGATGCCCCAAGCACTGACAGCTCAAATACTGATGGCCCAGCAGTGCAGAAAGCCGATGTTGTTGTATGTGATGCCCAGGCTGGCCTGTCTGTTGCTCGTGATGACCAGGCTGGCCTGTCTGTTGCTCGAGATGCCAGCCCAAGTTGCAGCGCCACTGATAGTGACGAAACTGACGAAAGACATCAGAGCTGCGGCACCAGAAGAAGTAACGATGCGGCCAGTGCTGCTTTCACAATGGATTCTGAAGCAGCAGCGTTGAGAGCAGAATCAGCGTCGGCCTTTGACGGCATCAAAACATTTTCTGATTCCTTGCCTCGTCAGCCACCTTCATCTTCACAGACTGTGCTGCACCAAGAACAGTCGAGCGGGAACCAATCTTCAGCTTCTTCCATCGGCGATGTGACGAGGACTAACGATGCAGTAAACTACCTGAAGGGTCCGGGTGAAGTAATGGACCGGGCGGAAGTGTCGCGTGGTCAATTTGTTCAAGAGAGTTGCGCTGACCCGGCATTGCTTTGTCTTGAAATTTTGTCGGAGTCTGCAAGAGAAAATGAGCAAATTGTTGATGAGGAGCTTGGCTCTGAAGGTTCAGTCAATTCTGAGCCGAGGGCTGATGACGCAGTTTGTGTATCTAATGATGATATCGCCAGTGAGAATACTAGGACCGAGGTCATGCACGACCCTGTTATCTCGCACGCCATTGGCCAGTCTAGTCCCCGTGAAGTGACTGACAAACACTGCGACGATTTGATTGGTTTATCTGTTATCGAAACTATCACGGGTCAGTCTGTAAGCCCTGCTGTAACTGACCAGCCTATTGACAGCGATCTAGCGAATCAGCCTTGTGGCAGACATGTCATTGGCCGGACTAATCACCCTGACCTAATTGTTAATTTCAGCAGCTCTGACCTAATTGTGCAAAATAGCGCCAACGGCCCATCTAGTAACATTGATGTCAAGAATCAGTGTAAAAATCCTGATGTTACTCGCGCTTCTAGCAGTGAGGATATAAAGGCTAGGGAATCAGTTGATTCAACAGCAGTAGCATTGGGCAACGACATATTGGTTACGATTGTAGACGATGCCATTAAAATCGCTACACCTAGTGGCATGGCTACGACTGGCAGTACCACAGAGTACATTGTAACACCAGAAAAGGATTTGACTAGCGGCTTCGCTTTAGTTAGCGATATTATGACAGACATGGCCAACGATGGTATCTCAGATAGAGCCAGTGACGTCACGGCACGAGTCGCTCAAAATGTCGCCGAAGAAGTTGCTTCCGAGGACTTCTCAACGCAGAAGATTGTTGATGTTGGATCAGAGTCTTCTGCTGACGTCACAGCGCGTATTTCTGACATGACCGCAAACAGTGCCAGCGATTGTGTCACTAATAACGTTATGGTGCTTATTTCTGACAAAACCACGCGTAATACTAGTGACAATACCGCTGACATCACGGCGCATATAAGTGACGTCACTGATGACGTCATCACTGACGTCATTGTCAAGGCAGCCCTGGCGCGGCGCCACAAGCCTGCGGACCCTCCCTGGCGCCGCGCCGCCGTTGTGTTGGACGACACCGTCCATCGCGCGCTCTCCTCCCTCTTCGTCCAATCCCAGCGCGCCACCTCCCGCCTCCACTCTGACTTCCTCGCACGCACGTCCGCCCCCGACAGGAAACTGCGCCGGAGACAGACGGGGGGCGTGTTTGGAGATAATCAGCTGAGGAGAATGTACCCGGGAAAGGAGTTTTCGTTCTCGGCACAGTGGGGCGTAGAGTTTAGAAGGTGCGACACCGCGCAGTGGGCGATGGATATGCGTAGGGGTGGGGAGGAGATATCGGGGAGGGATGGGAGAGGGAGCGGTAGAGGTGGTGGAAGGAGGAATGGAAGGGTTGATGGGAGGGATGATGGGAGAAGGGATGAGTCGAAGGGAGATGCAAGGAAGAATGCAAGGGGAGATACAAGGGGGCTGAATGCAAAGGGTGGCGTAAAAAGAGATACAAGGGACAATGAAAGAGAAAAAACGAGTTGCGCCAATGCTCGGAGACAGTCATTGGATGAAGCAGAAAATACTAGGTGTAGTGGGCGGAAGGGTAGTGTTGGACCTCGGAAGCGTGACAACAGCAATTTCAGATCGGCGAACCCTAGGAGAAATTTGAGGGGAACCGAAAATGGAGCGTCTGAGTTGTGGCGGAAAAATAGGGCGAGGGGAGCCGGGGGAAGGAATGTCGGAAACGGAAGGCGCGCTGGTGGAAGAGATCGATCGAAGATGGAGTTGATTGTTTCTAGACTTACGCGGGAGGCCAGAGCCACGGAGGCTGCGAAAATCTCGGAAGGAAATCAGCGAGAACGTTCCCATGGCAGATCTAAATCGAACGATCCGCGTGCCCCCAGATTTTGCAGGTCTAGCGGGGGTGGAACTAGTCGACTAAATAAGAATGGATATTGCGGTGAGAGGAACGCTCGGGGTTTTGCTAGCGAATGGAATATAAATGGTTCCAGAGATCGGCACGAAGGTCGTTCCAATGATTTTGCGCGAGATCGATGTACCGACGAATTCAGGCGCGAGAGTTCGGCGAACGATAGAAACGAGGATGCGATGACAGATGAAGTGCGTTACAAGGAATGGCGTCTGGATGGCTCGATGGAAGACTGGAACCAGAACTGTTCCAACAACTGGAAAGAAGACTGGTCTGCTGAATACATGGCAGATCGTTCCGCCACCAAGTGGAGTTCCAGCGGATGGAACAACGATGGAACGCAGCCGCCCGGCAGCAAAACTGGCTTTGTTTCCGCGGAACGCGCTTGCTGGAACGATCCCGACGTGAATCCAGATCGTTGGAACGCTGTCGGTGAGCCACAGAACAATCGGCGGGATCAGTTTCTGTCGAAGGGATATTTGGAGCGCGACGGATATCGCGTGGAAGATGGAACGCAGGATTCGTCCTGGTGGAAGGATGCCGAGTCGGAATTTGGTGGCGACGCTCCAACCGATGGAATTGTGTGGAACAGCGGAGAGTTTTCACGGGCAGGAGGGGGTCTGAGGCCTCCGTCGCCCCCTCTGGGGGGTCCTGGGGCTCTTAGGAGTGCATTCCAGGGACCCCATACCCCGCCACCCCCTGTGCATCGCAACGACGAGTTTGTCACGGAAAATATGTGGCCAAGCGTGACGTCGCAAGACTGGCGGAGGGAAAACGTTGCGGCGTCATCAGGGGGTCGATTAGGCGAAAGGGGGACGTCGCCAAATTGGCATAGGAAAAACTTGGATCTGCTATCAACGCAGGCAGTGGGAGGGCGGTTCTGGAATGCAGGTGTGACGTCATCGTCGCCGCGGCAATCGCGCAGGAGGGTGACGTCATCGGGATCGCCGATTTCTCGTCGGAATTCCCCGGCACGGAGAAGCAGAAGCAACGTGAGGAGGAAAAGTAGATTGAGGTCTAAATCAAGCAGCAGACGAGGCTGGGATCAAGGGGAGAGTGGGAGCATTGAGAGAAGAAACAAGATGTCTACTAATGTCGGCAGTGGACCGACCGTGAAGAGAATTATGAATCAAAGGAACGGCGAGCAGGATGAAAAAAGAAAAAGAAGTGAAAGTAGAAGGAGCGGATCTGATTTCGCAAGGAGTTCGGATGATAGACGCAAGAGCGGTGATGTAAGTAGGTCACGCATAAATAGGTCACAAACGAGATCGCACAGCAGGCGCAGAACTGGCGGTTATAATGGGTGTGTGGGTAGAGGTGGTGATAGTGTGACGGGACGCAGCAACCTAGCGAGACGTGACGGTAACGTGGCGAAATCTGAATACTCGCCAAGACGCGAGTACTCCTCACGAAATAATGAGACAATGGGGCGCGATGGCAGGGAGGATAATTATCCTAGGCGTAGGAGTCCACAGGGTAATAATGGAATGTCTAGACGAGACGACTCAAATAACAGGCGCTACAGTCGTTCAAATTCGTCAAAAAATCGCCAAAGTCCAGCTGATAGGATAAGTGGAAGAGGGTCTCAGACTCAAAACAGACAAAGGGAACCAAGATCAGGAAACAAGAAGATATTGACGCGCAACAAAAGATTGCGGTCCAGAAATAGTGACAGCGATTTATCTGAAAGATCCTGGAGCAACGAGAGATCGCGTTGTCAAAGCGAGGGCAGATTGCGGACTAAGAGCAACGAAAGATGTAGTACTCGCAGCAACGGTAAGTTACGATCACGCAGCAATGATAGATCAAGATCCGCCGACGACAAGAAACTAAGATCTGGAAACAGTAGATTTCAGTTACAAGACAGACCCAGGTCATATGACAAGTCGCAGTCTAGAGGCAATGAGGGGGGATCCAGGTCTCCAAACACCTTCAGGTCTCATTCTCGAAGCAGTCAGCAATCTCGGTTTGTAGAAAATAAGAGAGCTCGATCGAAAGGCAGCGATAGATCGCAGTCTCGAAACAACAGAAGACCTCAGTCTCAAAACAGGAGAAGATCACGGTCTCAAAGCAACAGAAGACCGCAGTCTCCAAACAATAGAAGATCTCATTCTCAAAGCGAAAGAAGACCACGGTATCAAAGCAACGATGGGCCTCCGCCAGGTCAAAGATCTTATTCGCGCAGCAGATCTCGATTCACAGACAACAGAAGATTGCGCTCGAGAAGCCACACTGGACCGCGGTCCCGAAACAAAGGACCTCGATCTCTGAGCAACGACGGATCTGGAAGGGGCTGCGGGTCTCGTTCAGGAAGTAGAGGCTATCGGTCGCCCCCCGCGCCGTACAGCGGGCGCAATCGCTTCTGCACCCCCAGCCCCGAGCAGCAGCCGAGGTCAAAGATGCGTCGCACTTTGGGGTTGAATCAGGCGTACTACCCTCCGCGTCGCTCAAACAGCAGGTCTGACAGTAGGTCCAATAGGGGATCTGATAGGGCGTATAACAGAGGATTTAACAGTAGAGCAAACAGAGAATCTAACAGTAGAGCTAGCAGCGGATCAAGCAGAGGATCTAACACTAGAGCTAATAGTAAAGCTAGCAGTGAAGCTAAAAGTTTGGCTAACAGAAGATCAAACAGAGGATCTAACAGTAGCGCTAACAGTGAAGCCAACAGTTTGGCTAACAGAAGATCTAGTGTAAGATCAAGGAGAGGATATAGCAAATCTAAGAACAGTTCTAAAGGAGGATCCAACAGAGAATCTAACAGAGGATCTAACGGAGGATCTAACGGAGGATCTAACGGAAGATCTCGCAACAGATCTTTCTCTCCTGGGAATCCTGCCTCGCCTGGGCGTATCAGCAAGAAGCCAGGGCGTGCCGTGCAGCCCTACAGCCGGCAGCGACGCGTTGCAGACAGGAATGAGTCTGCGGATAGATTCAGTTGTGGGAGAAGAAGCCAGAGTCGACGAAGTACTATCACTGGGCGCAACAACGAACGAGGCCGGCGACCGGGCGCCACGAGAGAGAAATATTCTGCGAATAGATCGAGCCGTGGCGAGGCGACTCCTAGCGCGTCTAACACGGAATTGTCTCTCGACGACGCTTTCTTGGATAACGGAACAAGATACGGTCGCGAACCGGCCAGAACAAACGACGGAGGGTCTCCTGGTGAATTAGGAGGATCTACGCGTGTAAACCCAGCCTTTGCTGGATGGGGTAGTTACGAATCACCCACTGGATCGACAAATAGGGACTCGTTGTTTACCACCAGAGAGTACAACGACGACGCGAATCCACCCGGGAGGCACGCATTGCGTGGTGGACGCGATGGTTCCGCCCCGGAGCTGTCTCCACTGAGATCCAGCATCGGGCGATCTCCGCGCGTGTTCCTGTTACCTGCTTGTGAGGATCGAGCTCCTCATCGAGGCTTGAGCAGCGCGACATTGCCCGATGGACGAGGAAATGAAGCGTTTGAATCGACAAGGGGCGATATATGTTCAGAAAATTTTCGCGAAGCAAGCCAGATTAGGTTTCCAGCTGTGAATTCACCAGAGCGAGATGCGACTAGGGAAGGCGATCTTGGCATTTCTGGAATATCGCGTGTTACGGGCGGGGAAAAATTGAGCGATGGATGTTGCGATCCCAGTGAAGATGAAGAGTCTGGGAAGATATCTGGTTTGATTTCCATCCGAAATGAGTCTTTTCAAGGCAAAGCACCATTTGGATTAGGAAATGATCCACTCAGTGGTGCGTCTTGTGGTGATAACGTGACGGTAAAGTGTGCCGAGAGAGTTGGGTCTGTGAAGGAGGTGGTGTTTACTACGAGCAACTTCAGTACGGCCATGTTTATTCCTGAGATGGGGGATGAGGAGGAGGGTTCCTATGAATACGAATTTGCATAACAATGTAGCCAATACGAAATCCGTAGTCAAACATGAAATTTTTGCATGCGTGTCATTTCGGCAAATTTCGCGAATTTGACAAATTTGCCAAAATTGTATTAAGCAAAAATAAAGCTGCAGTACTAATATATAAAGTCCTCAAAAAGCGCGAAAATTAAGTGCAGCCAAATTTCTGAGAGGCAAAACCGACAAAATGGCATGCAGCAAAAATGTCATGTTTTGCAGTAATGTATGTAGTATAAGAAAGCTTAGAGATGGCAATAAGACGCTGTCAAGAAAGTCAAGTTGTGGACCGAGTTTGCGGAAGTGGATTTATTTCCCTGCATCGTTTGGTATCGCTGGATTATTATTTTGCCATGAAGCGTGTTATGGATAGTTCCGTGTATTATACGCTCGATTGTTTCAAGGATGCTTTATCTGAATATTGACTGTATCCGATATAGCCTACATGGCACAAACTTATGTAAATATGTAAGTTACTTATCGTTAGCTATGCCACGAACAGTTAATATTTATGTTTCAGTGGACTGGGATATAGCCTAGCATTATGTTTAGTGGACTAGGGTGTAGCCTAGGATATAGTTTGTGGCATGTTTGCCATGCTTTCTGTGGACAATACCATGCTAATCTTTTTGAGTGCAATATAAAAACCACTGTTATTCTTAGCTTGTGGCACTGCACTCGGTAAAGTGTGTACATTGCAAAGACTCCCAAAAAAAGATGAATGACATTAATATCTTTGTAGTCCTATCACTTTTTTGTGGACATTTTTTTTCAACTTCTTGATGATGGCTCTATTCGCCCTTGCCTAGATTATTAGAGAGATTATCGCCAAGCCAAATTGCATGCATGCAAAAAATTTATGTTTTGCTGTAGCCCAATATTGACCTCAGGTGAGCAATAGTCATTGTTTCATTGGTGGCTATGTTGTGAGATAATTATTCAGCGGTGATGAGGTTGCCTTTAAAATCACTGAAGTCTGAGTTTTATGATACAAAATGTGCCCAGCCTGAACCTAGTCCAAAACGATAACGAGCATTTTTCAATATTTTTTTATATGAACCAGTAACCTTATGGGATAGCTGTGATGGGCCCATTGACACTATAATGGGCCCATTGTTTGAAAAAGTAGTATTATGATACCTCTGGTGTGTTTATAGCCTAGAATAGGTAGCAAAATGTAGGAGGATAATTATATTTATCGGAGGGCAAAATTAACAAACCTAGGACCTGCCCTAGGGTTGTCTGTGTTGAGAAATGTACTAAAGTCCTTAGCAAGATCGTTATTATTCAAATCAAGGGAGATGCTTTCAACTTAAATCTAAAAAGTTTAAAGGAAAATTGGTTTAAAGTAGGCTGTCAAATTTGTTTAAATATTTTTGTCTACAAATAGGTTGCGTTATTTTGCATATTAAATGTAATAGTCCGTGTAGGCCTAAATACGTAAACATTAGATTCTGCTCTGTTTCCATTGTAAATTTAGTTTTAAAATTTTCGATTTAGAAACATAAACATCCGGCTACCAAATTTTTCTAATTTAGTTTAGAAAATTGTATTAATTTCGTTTAGTCACTCGCATTTGCGGAATTAAAGTGAGACAGATGGAACAGTTTAAGGTAGGCCTACATTTAGGCCTGCAGCATTAATCTAGTTTCTATTAGTGTTCAGCAGCAAGTTAGTTAAAAAATTTAACGAGCTTTAGAAAGTTATCAGTTATCACTAGAAGGCTGCGTAGTAGCAATAGCGGTAGTAGGCCTACAGTACTGTTTTCGGCTGTTCACTGATATGCGCCACAAACATGCAGTATATTATATTCCATATGCACACCTTGGAAATGATATACTAATCACTACCATACCTATTTTATGTTCAGCGTATCAGTCTTTCTGTAATTGAGGACGGACTACCGCATCCAGCCGCTGAATAGAATTAAATGATTTTTTATCCCATATCCAAATCAAATTAAGGTAAATGACGACCCGGGGGCGGAGCCAGGATTTTTTTTTCTTGGAGGGGGTGCAAAAAGGGGACAAGAAAATTTTTTGGTTTTTAGGCGATTTCAGTTTTTAGTGCGGCGATGCCGCAGTGCGGCGATGCTGCTCAAGCTAGGTTGGGGTTAGGGGTTAGGTTAGGTTAGGTTAGGGTTATGTTAGGGTTATGTTAGGGTTATGTTAGGGTTATGTTAGGGTTAGGTTAGGGTTAGGTTAGGGTTAGGTTAGGGGTTAGTTGCGGCCTTAAAAATAACGAATATTGACTTTGCAAAAAAGGCACATCCGTGTGGACGGTTAAGAATGGTGTTAAAAATTTATATAGATTTTTGACAGCAAAATCGCAGATGTCTAGTCAGGATTACTAGCTGGCATTTAGCCAACCTTTATGCTTTGGACGATAATAAAGGAATGTGGCTCAACAAGCTGATGTATCGGAGACAAATAATTATTAAAACAATTAATTTATGGGCTGACTATTTAAAACTGGTTCGCCTCACACAAAACATATATGGAAGTGATCAGTACATCATTGCCCATGTGTTGATATGGGATATAATGTCCTGCATATGTGTGGCGCATTTCAGAGAATCCCCGTTTTTTATAGAATATTTTAGAGATTTAGATTTAGAGAAAATTTAGAGAATATTTAGAAAATATTTTATGCACCTTAAATCAGCCTGAACATGGTTTGAGGGTCATGCCATATGACCAAGGGATCATTTATTTATTTAGGCTAATCCTGTGTTACGGTACTTCATTATAGTAGGCTAAAAATAGAAATGACGAAAAGGTACGTAATAATTTTCTTTGGAGGTTGAGGTCCAATATGACCAAGCCTCATTTATTCAGACAGAGCGTTTGTTTTTGCTCAGGTTGGCACCATGCTGGAGTATGAAAATCAGATTTTCCTCGATGCCTTTCATGAGGATGGCCTTCTGGTTATGGCCAAGTAAGTCAGTTTTTGTATCATCTTCTTAATTAGGCTATTTTCGGGTTAATTGTTTCCTCCCTTGATAGGTTCCTCATGCTGCTCCCCAAAGCCCCCCATGGGGTCAGAGTACGCGAGTACTTGTGTTTGTGGCTGCAAATGGCCTACCCCTGCTTTGGCGGGAATGCGGCCACTAAATCGCACGAGAAAGAAAGATATTGCAGCCAGTTTTACAGCTGCGGCAAGACATTGGCTTTAGTGGGAGACCTAGAACATGTTTGGGGAGTGGGGGATGGAAGAATATGTCTTTAGTTAGGGGGTGTCAGAAAAAGTCTGCTTGCATAGAGGAGGATCAGATTTCTTCAGTTTTTGCATGCAGTACGCAATTAATTGACTCTTTTGGGAGAGATTGTGGGTGATTTGGACTTGTTGCTCCCTGTTCAGGGGTCTGGGGGTGGAGAGAGTGTTCACAGCCTTCCTTACACTCTACTGCGACCCGGCCAATCTTGTTCTTGTTCTTTGTACCACCGCCGCTGAGGAGGCAAGTGTATTCGGTGTTACACATTGTGATCGTTTAAAATTAATTAGTGCTGTGTATGACGTATCAGATGGGATGAGTGTTACCATTGGACTAAGCTGTAATATCTCTAGATTTGGGGTATCTCGGCAGAAAATAGCCCAAGATCTATAGATTGCATTCGTGATCCATTTTAATAGCCAATTGATTTTAAAGTTGATTGTAAGAGCTTGATCAATGATTATCATTCGTAGTATTTTGATCAATGTTGTAGCATACGATACATTGCATATTTAATACTTTATTTAGTTGAGCGTAGTGTATTTGCTGCAGAAGTACATGGTGGAACAGCTGGAGTCTAGAGGAACTAAGCCTCTGCCACGGGTCATCAACTCTGAGTCGGGGGTCAATGAACGGTAGCTCTGCTTACATTCATTTACCATGCGTCTGAGATTTTGTGTGCATTCATAACAATGTATTACTTGTGCAGTGGCTAAAAGAGATGTTTGGATTAAAATAAGCGCAGATACATGTGAAATTAATTAACAAGTGTCACTGAATTTCTAGCATATAGTACCCTAAAGTTACGTTTTTAGGTGACAGCTTGGCCACCCTTAACTTCTCTGTTTTGTTCAATATTTTCTTTGGTCAAAGTTTTGCGGCAGATGGAGCGTTTTGTGAAATTTGACCTAAAACTTTAAGAGATGCTTTGATTTTTGCATCTGACTTAACTTCTATCTAAGAGTGGATTTTATAAACATGCCTTTGTTCCCACCTTTACCTTTACCTTAGCGTAGGAGACAATTTGACAGCAGCTCTAAACTGCCATTTGAAGAAACTCACAATATGTTTAGAAATTAGGAAAAGACAAATTTATTTAGACAAGAAATGGCATTAATTTGAATTCAGTGTCAACAGAAATTATTTTGCTCTAAATCTATGCTAATTTAGTGACGTCATATATTAATTTAAATAGACCAAACAAAGGGCTTCTTTGAATGACTGTTATGGGCTGCTGTTAAATTATCTCCTAAGCTAAGGTAAAGGTAAAAATTGGAACAAAGGGTACGTTTATGAAAGCCACCCTTAGTCTCATAGATGTGTTAATACACATGACGCTGACCGCTATATTTATAGTACGTTGGTTTCAGACAGGGTATTTACCTAGAGGGAGGAGTTTTGTTTATCAGTCCTCGTATTCTTGTCGTTGACATGCTCGTCGAGAGGCTTCCGATACATCTCGTATCCGGTATTCTCGTCTACAAGGCGCACAGGTCAGTGAATACTGACTGCACAATACAAGAATTTTAAAAAGCGCAGTCAATCTGACTTGAGAATGCAAAGTGTCTTGTTTTGAGCAAAAACAAAACTAAAACTTAGAATGTGTTTTATATATATTGTTGTTTTATATATTTGTTATAGTTATTAGTTTTAGTTATTTGTTATAGTTTTTATATTTACTTATATTGGGAATTTTGTGATGTATTTCGTTTTCATACTATCGTCAATTAATAACATTAGTTTCTACTGCTAGGTATTATTGAAATTGATGTTAAAATTACAACTATTTATCTTTTTACTTGCAAGCATTTCTGTTCATTCTGCAAATAAGTGGCCGATCAATACATTATGAATGTCATTGCGGTTAAAAACTTCTATGTATTGATATAATTGTTTGAAGCCATTTGGTATCTCTGGTTGCAGAGTCATAGAATCATGTCAGGAGGCGTTCATTCTGCGACTTTATCGTCAGAAAAACAAGGTTTGTCACGTGAATGCAGCTTGTTGAATACACGATAAAACACGATAAACTATCTGCCTTCTTTTGTCGTCTAATCTGTTAAAGTCCGTATTTTCACACAGGTTAGATGTTTTGCGCCTTGATGAAGACTGCTGGAGCTAAGTTTTTACGGCCGGATGCCCTTACTGACACCAACCAAATAAATAGTTACCTGGTACGGGATTATCAGCTAGCGACACTTGCGTGTTTAAGAGCCTCGCTGAAGGGCCTGTAATGCATGGTTTCACAGTTCCAGCGCCGGGACTTGAAGCCAGGTCTCTGGACTCACCTCCGACGTTTTCACCACTACACCACAGGGCATCACTGTAAATGAATCACCGTTTCGCTCCATATAATAGATCTGTTAATCTTTTTCTTTCAGCTTGGATGATCTTTAATTTTAAAATGCAGTAACCGTATCATTCGTTCTCTTGTTCTTAGTTCTGTTCTTGTCGGTCACTATGTTCTCTACGCGTGGTTCAGACGGGGTTCATCAAGGCGTTCAGTGACAGCGCGCAGTCGTTTACGGCCGGTTTCTGTGCGGTGGAGCGCGTCATGCGCGCGCTCTTTGTGCGAAGACTTTACATCTGGCCGCGCTTCCACGCCAGCATCATTGCTTTCCTCGACCTCCACAAGGTAGTGTGATCTGTAAGTGTGATCTGTAAGTGTGATCTGTAAGTGTGATCTGTAAGTGTGATCTGTAAGTGTGATCTGTAAGTGTGATCTGTAAGTGTGATCTGT
>JAQIWG010001334.1:0-25094 GCA_034695025.1 Chamaedrilus cognettii
TCGTACAAGATCGAATGATAGAAAGAAGCAACCACAGAAACGAACAAAAAATACAAAATACACCAACAGCCATCCTTTCACGCTAAAAGTCGACAGCGATAAACAACTTAATTTACAGTAAATGCTATTAACTAATCTTGCATTTCATTTTTAGGTGCACAGGCTTTTAGATGAATAAAAGTGGAAGCTTTAATTTTAGCAACGGACCAACAAATATTACTGACTCATTGGCCGCCACAAACGTGACACGCACGTCGCTAATTGAGCTCCCCGCACGCCAACGACGTGATGCGCACGTCGCTAAACTGCAGCGTCATACCTGCAGCGTCCCTACCTACCCACTCACTTTTAGGGTAGATAGAGTGGGAGTCACGAAACGACATTTCGTTTCACGACTCCCACATACCCCCTACCTACCTACCCCTACCTCTACTTGCCCACTTACCCCCTACCTACCCTTCCTGCCAATGGTAGACATAGTCGGTACCATACACGGTTAGCTGAAAGATAGTTCTAAACACAGACCCTATTTTTCGTAAAATGGCTTGACGGGATCCCACGACCCGTCCGCTTCGCTGTTGTCCGTCGAATGAAGCCGAGCCGCGTCAAGCCCTGCGGCCCTCGCGTGCCGCCGCGCGTCAATCCCATGTTTAGAGGCTAGACTGTCTGCGCGCCATGACCGGCTGTGCCGCGCTGTACATATAATACTCACTAATAATGCCGATTACACGCGCCGGTACATGTTCATGCGCCGAATACGCGCCATTACCTTTGACCTTGCTACACACTGCTGAAATCTGATTGGCTGGTAGTCTGTCTATCGGTGGATAATTATGACAGTTTATTTTATTCCTTTTTTAGCGACGACTAGTCTTCGAGTAACTTCGACTATATTTTATTGGACACATGCTATATTTATATAGATCTTTGAAATTTTGAGAGGCAATAATTGTTAATGGTTGTAGGTTCTACAAATTTTGAAAGCGGTGCTAGCTATTCAGTATAACAAAGTTACATTTTGAACATTACATGTGCTTCATGAAGAAAGCGACCACAGTAAAATCACTACAATAGCGTAGCCTATATGGGCCTATACGATTTAATCCGTCTACAAATTACTTCGTGTGACTCTGACAGGAACGATCTTCTGGTTAAAATATTCAAATTGAGAATTCATCGAGTCTAAAGTCACAGCGCGCGAACTGCCTGGCGCGCCGGGTGATGTCATGTTCAAAATACAGCGGCGCGGTGCAGTGAACTTCTCCCGCTCAGGCTTGGCGGTTAATGGGTTTTAATATTAGTCTTGATTGGTCAAGAGCGACGATAAAATTAATGCAATGGCCTATGTCCTTCAAGGATAAATGTGGCATATTGTGGCAGTACAGGCTCCGTGCAGCTCTGTTGCTTGAGAACTTATTCTTGCACAGTGTGATCGTACCATCTGTATAATTGTCGCTTAAGTTTGATTTCTTTTTTATGTTATCAATTTATTTCTTCTGACGAATAAACACACACATATATATAAAATTTATATTACAACAGTATCATTTATCATTTTACAATATCATACAATCAAAACCTAAGTCGTATCAAATAAAATGCGTTTCTGGACAGAACACTTTCTGGACAGTTTGATAAATCATTGATAGACACTCAATACAGGAAATCTGGAATGTGTGAACCGCGCAGGGACTAGATGAGGGTGTCAAATATTCACATACATGTGTTTTCAAACATTTACTTACTAACCTACACGTTTTGATCTATTAGACAAACAACTATATTATCCTGTATTGTTGCTACAAATCTAAGCATAACAACGTTGTACCGATTTATTTATTTTATTATTTTTAGTTTCGCTACCCCCTTGTGTGTAGCCCACAAGGGCTATACACAGTCCGGTTCTGTGCAAGAGAGCCGGCACAGAACCCGCTCCCCCTTCTTTAGTCGCCTCTACGACTCGTCCGGGGAGCTCTGGGCTGCAAGCCAATTCTTTGTTCCCCGGCCTGCAGGGGGCTGTTGTGCTGCAGTTACGTTATGTACCACAATATTGCATGTAGATTTTTAATCGAATTCTAACTACACGCAAGCATACTGGCAATAACTAAAGAACGGTTGATGCAAACTAAAATTTGATCAACATTTTCAGCAACCAAGTCTGCCATTTTGTTTGGTTGCACGCTCGCTGCATTTTTACCGCACTGCACGCATCTTCACTTCAATATTATGTTTTGTCTATATCCCACTTCGTAAATTATCAATCATTACACCAGTGATGTCAAACCTTTTTACCAGGCGGGCCGCATTTGGCGATCCTTGGCGGCCCGTTCAATGGCGGCTGGCCGCATTTTCCCTTCCGGTCCAACGTCGCGGGGGGGGGGGGGTGTGCTGACAGAAATTTGGAGGGTCCCGGGCCGCATGCAATGCTCAAATTTTGACCCTCCGGCGGGCCTCACTTTGGGGGGGGGGGGGTTGAGGGCCGCATTTGGCCCGCGGGCCGATACTTTGAAACCACTGCATTACACTCTCACTATAATGCTTAATATGCTGAAAGTCATATTCCGTGCAAGTGAAGCTCATGGCATGAGTTAGATTGCATAGCTGCTGCTAATAAACTCTTCTGACCCTGAAATTTAAATTTAAATTTGGTAATAAATACCAAATCAAATAGACAGAATAAAACAATGTAGCACAAACAAATAGTAGTATTACAGCCTAGCTTCGGTATAAACTCTGAAGGAAGTCAAGCTAATTTACTATTTAGGTTTAGAAACATGGCAATTGTATTTCTCTCAGGTTTGAAAAAGTGTACTGAAGAATATTACAAGCAGTCATACATTACAATAGCACAGAAATAGTAACATCCATACAAGGCCACAGCATGGTTGCTTTAAAAATGCATTGCAGTAATATCATTAGTGTATGCAACATGAATGAATCTTAGATTTTAAATGCACTTCGTTGATATGCAGTATAAATTTACTTCAGTCCTTAAAATACTTTATTTTTGGTTATTTAATAATCATATAAAATACGAAGAATTATAAATACAACATACATCAAGAAGAACATTATAGACAACCACCAAACATACACAACAATTTATACAGATCACAAATTTAACATCAGTCACCGAATGCTATCTGTAGATCGCAGCAGATGCTAATATTGCATGCCACAGCGTTAAGCGAACAGTGGCCACACAGGCAGCATTAGTTCGCTGATAGTTAGTCTGAGGCTCGGCAGGTTTGCTGGATACTTGCTGTCTAGCACCAGGCGAACTAGTACTACTTCCGGCTGTCGCTGCTGCGGTCACGAAGATGCTGGGAGAAGATTTACCTGCACCAGACGCATTTGAACCAATCGAGGTTGGAGTATTCATAGGAGATGTGTATCCGCCTGAAAATTAAATCAGAAGGCCACAATTTTAATTATAAATACAGTACCATAGAATAAATGTAATGAAAGAATGCGCATTATACATAGGCCCGCAATACGCTCCAATAAATAACTTGATGCGTATTAAGTAACAAATGGAACATTCGTATGTCATTATTTGAACCAGCTTTACTCATTCGTTTCACAGCATCAGTTCATAAATTACTGAAGTGGGCAGTACCTACCTAAGGTTAACAAATAATACACTGCAATTAGTTCTCTGTGTCAGGCATGTGATTTTAGTAAGTTGCTTTAAGTTATTCCACATGCAACTTCTGGAGTGCTGTGATAAAATGAGCAATTGAACATGGCCAGAAGTGACTCTGGTACCTGGTTGGCTGGCAGAAGGCGATGGCAGAGGCTGCGGTGCACTCTGTGGAGGAGTGGCTGCACAGAATAATATGAATAGCATAGGTTATTTACAATAAAATATATCCCCCCAAGATTGGGGCGTTAAAAGGAGTCTGTTCTTACTCCTTAATTCAGCCATCCTAGAGATTGGCTAGTTAAAAGAGAATCAGTAAAGGCTGCACAAGAATGTTCTTCATAGAATGGTCGCTTAGTCTGTCTATGATTCAGCTGATTGACTCACTTACAGGTACTGATAAATAGAATATCTTAATTACATGAATTACAAAACGCATGCATAATTAGATAACTAGAATTAGATAAAGAAGAATTAGAAAACGCATGCGTAACAACATCATGCAAAACCGCAGCAAAAACCACGCACTTGTGTTTCATCACTATGAACATATATTATACCATAAAATCATTTAATTATCAGAGTCGTTGAATAAAAACAATGTTAGCTAGTTGTGTTAACTGTTAAGAAGCAAAAGCTTTGAAGTTTGAACGCTTGCAGTTTACTGACTTGTCTTTGAACAGCAGACAGAGATGGCAAGCCGCATGTTGAAGTCTGTGCATGCACCGTGAACCTGATTACTCAGACCCTCGAGGGTGCCGGTAGATGTCGCTGAAGACACAGGCAGATAATAATCAAATTAACTATAATCGTATTATAATACATAGTTACTCATTCATTCATTAAACTTCGTAGTCACCTCATTCATAGTTACTTATTTATTCATTAAAAAATAGTGAACCAAAATCTAGCAGGGAATTGGTCCAGAAATATCCAAAGTTGAAGTAAAGACAGTTGTTTAACGGAACACTAGTCAGATATTAATAAGACCAACACGGTCAATGGTCCAGGCCGCATAAATTTTCACTCAATCAAAATCATTAATCTCAATACAAATCGCCAACAAGGACATATTCTAAAAAAAATAAACTTTTTACTCTTTTAACATAATACTTCTCTGATATGGCTTTAGAAACTATATTTTACTAATATTACACGCTCGCTCGCAGTATTATTCAGATCGTCTATTTTTGATCCATGAAAAATCATTTAACTTCTTTTTGTATGAATTATTCTTTAGAGCAATTTATGCAATACTCCAGAAAGACAGTTGAGGACTGAAACAAGAGAGAACTAAGGCATCTTATTCTCCATCAATGTAAACGATAGATTTGATCATAATTCAGCAAACAGTTGTAACAAACGACTATTATTTGTCACAAGTCTACGCGCTCTTTAAATTTACATTGGCTGTTTGCAGAGAATTTGCTGAATTATGTCAGGCTATTCAAACTGTAATTTTTATGACAGCGACTATAACGCGCTGTTTAGTAGCAAGGTGCTGAGAGCACGCTCTGGGTGGCTTTAGAGAATAGTTGGTCATAGATAAATTTGAGACTTCTCGTTATGACATCCGATCAATTCTCATTTCTGAGCTTTTATTTTCGATAATGGAACACCCACACATAGAAAATTTATCTTTGTAAGATATGAGATCAGAATCGTCTACAATTTAGAGTCACGAATAAACTATGTATAGCAGCACATTAAATTTTGATTCTAACACAAATCATGCAATTTGCCTGCGAAAAGTAGTATTTACGATATATTCGATAAATAACTGTCTCAGTAGCGTCGATGTGACTTTGTGATATATGGTGACTTCAGAGTTTTGAATAGCCAACAATCGTTATATCGCTAAATAAATCAATTTGAGGTGAATTCTGAGTTTCGCACAGCTAATAAAATATACTTTCACAGAGCAAGTGGAGAAAATCAATGCAAGCTTCTCAATGACTATTGAGCGGCAGTCAAGATTTATAAACCCCATTGTGACCTGCATCAAGGGAGCCAACATTTTATATCTGAGCAATTTTTAAGAACAACGCATTTCTCAAACGCAGTAGCATGAACGCATGTTGAGAACAAGATCGAGACGCATGTTGAGAACAAGATCGAGATGAACTTACAGGCGGACCAATCAGTGCGTGCGAACTAAGGCGGAATTTATATCTAACCATAGATCGACCGCGCTGATTGGCTCGTCTGGAACTTGATCTCGACCATGACCCCCACACGAGTCCATGCAACTGAGTATTAAAATTACACACACGCACATACGCATTTTGTGGCCGCATTCCCCGCTCACGCGGGGGTAGGACATTTGCAGAGCCATGCACACCCGCCCTCCATTTTATCCTATCCGTCGCATTCTCACGTCTCAAATCCCTTAGCTTTTATATCCTTCTCTGTCGAGCATTTTCAAGTCGTTTCCAGTCTTCCATTACAAGCTTTACATCTTTTCTATCTACCTCATAATCCATATATTTTCGCATCCAATCATCTGGTTCTTTTCTTAAACCAAGCCAGGCATCTCAGTCGATTTCTTTCTACCACCTCCCACACTGCCTTCAACTCCATTCCAACTCTTTGCCTGTATAGTCCCCATTAGCGAGTCTATACAGGGGTCTATGAAGGCATACCTTATAGAATGTACCTCTGACATGCTATTTCACCTACTGATGAAGAAGTAGGTTCGTCCTGCGCTGTACTCGGGCACGTTGGGAATGGACTGGAAGGGCTCGAAGATGATCGTGTAGCGCCGCCTGACGTCAGGGGCGCTACAGTTCATCAGCATGTACGTCTGACCCCCTGACGCATCGAGGGAACAGTCGTCAAACTGACGCTCGGACACCTTCCAAACAGCAACCACATTGTTATTTGCACCGAGATTATAATTGAGCGATGACAGTTCAATTGTCTGCCTGTCTGTCTAGCCCATAACTGTCACCCTTCCATGCATTTTAATTGTAGTTTACAAGGTCTATAGTTTCTTTGCCATCATCAAAATTTATGCATTTGTTTTGGCTGCTCCCTCGAAATTTGAGTGCAAGAACCGTTAAGCCAGTATAGCTAATTAGGATCGGCAACTTCAAACATCAATCCAGAACGATTTCTACTGCGACCTGTGGTAACACAAGTTTGATCTCCTGTGCAAGCAAGTACTGACATTGGGCAATATTTGACTTATTGAGACATCACAATTAATCGGTGCCTGCCTGATAAATGATGTAATACTCGAAGGACGAGGCGTTCTCAGAGTCAGGCGGAGGGTAGTAGGGACACACGAGATCGATGTCGTCTCTGAGCTGGACCTCTATCGGAGCTGTGCTCGTGCTGGCCTTGAACCTAGAACAGCCATCCGCACGCAATCAACTTACAGTAGAATGATGCAATACAGGAGCATGATTCAGGTCGTCATTAAGGTCATAATTCAGGAAAAATTATGCTTTTCTTGCATGGAGGTATATATATAATGCTTGAAATTACAGAGCTGCTGCTAGGCAAAGCCGCCTGACTATGATTAAGATAGGAGGTCAAATAGTGCTGAGCAATTAATCCATTCAAAATTGTAATAATATTACAATTCACTTGTGGCCCTAATACCGTTACATTGTTCACATACACATTGGCGGTTTAGTGCCCCCATTCCCCGCTCAAGGAGGGGTCGGTCATTTGGAGCCACTGACACAAGAATTTGCGTGCCCTGATCCCACGGGGGGCAACGAAAACAGTGGCATTCCCCTTTAAAAATATAAGTTAAATTGTTCATGCAACAGCATAGTTTAGTAAATTTAGTTTAGTCAACAAAATCATCAGTTCAAGAACTATGAAATCAGCATGTACACCGATGATTCACCGTGCTAGCTACAAGGCGTGTGCGCTCACACAAAGGACAATTCGATTCGTTGTTACATGAGCGTGCCTGACAATGATCTTTAGCGTGGAGGGAGACACTGCGCTACATGAGCGTGCTTGACAATGATGTATCGTGGACGGAGACACTACAGAAACGACGTTGACAAAGAGCAATCACTAGAAAGCGACAGATTGAGAGAGCAGGAAAGTTCAATAATCATTTTAACACCTGTTTGCTAGATAAGCAAGACCCCCAGAAAAGCAAGAGTTGAGCTAGTACTCCTGGATAACAGATTGACAGCTCTATATAAGCACATTTTAACTAAAAATTTCTAATTTGTCAATTTTTAGAGCCAAAAATCAAATAACGAGCTCCAATAGTTGGCAATATTTGTTTTCTCTCAAGTGACTAGCCTATAGTAGAACTAAAAATCATTTTCGGTCCTATTCTGTTAGCCTTATATTACAATATACCGTAGTGTCGCCATTATTTAATTGGTTACATGAAATTAAAATGGTGCACTCGCTAATGAAATGTGTCACGTTCATGCTAAAAGTTGGCTCAAATTCCAGCTCTGCCAATCTGCAGCGGCTCGGCTAGAAGTCTGGCGCCTCCCTGGCTTCCAACTAATGCTGTCATTAGGCATACTTGCATCGGCCATACTTCGATTAGGTAGGCGATGTAACAAAGCCAAAATGTCTCTCTTCTACTCCACAATACAAAAATAATGATCCCCCAACAACATCATGGACATGGGTCCGAGTAGACTTACATGTTCGCCAGAGTAGTCATCACCTCATATCAAATATCAGATTATCAATGATTACCATAAGCCATTAAACACAAATGTCATTAGGTTTATGATTAATTTCGCACAACCAGGTCTAACACGTCAGGTCTAATTACTATCTTCCACACCACAATGCCTAAAGTGTCTAATCAGAAAATGTCAGCACCTATGTTCAGGCTATCCGAGTCAGCTGGTGTCGAGTAATTACATACCAGGATGGATCAGGCTAAATGTAAATTTAAGCTCACTCATTACAATCTGTACCTTCTGAAGCAGATTTGAAGCCTTTTTCAACTTGCAGCTACAATATATTCATCGCAATTACTTTACATTCTGTTTCTTTTTGCAATTGCAAGACACAGAAAAATGCAGCAAACAAGCAAATAGTTTCACAGTTCTGTTAAGTTACAACATCGATCCATCTATTTTACAGTTCAGACTATCGACTAACATCAAATTTAGTCTCTCAGTGCACTCTTGATAATGACACACATTAAAACCCAATAAAATGTCAAGTTCTAATTGACCACACACCATGTGGTATAATAGATCTACAACCCATTAACAGCCTCAGACCAAGACGTCCCATAATATGCAAGTTTGTATGTCAGTCTGTGATTTACAAAGAGATAACCTGTTTGCCTCATGTCTGTCGGCCTGTTTGTCTGCTGTCAAAATATACAACACTTAATACACGCGTGCATAGATGCAAATAAATGGATTGAGCAATGGTAATAATATCTAAAATAAATTTGCCACACATTGTTCAGTGCAAGACAGCTTCACGGACGCTACCCAAGAGCGTTGATGATGTTCTGGTTTATATAGACACACCCACAATTTGAATGCCGGACCTCCCAAGTCCGGATGATTGATCAATTAAAACTAGGTAAAACTACTAAAACTAGGCATATTTTATACTGTCTACAGTCTACACTCTACAGTCTAGAGTCTACATTGCAGGACCGGCGTTTGGGTATGCTGCCCCCCTCCCCAGAAAACATGCTAATGGGCCCCCTGGGCGTCATGATGGCTTTGAAAGTTATGGGTACCAAAATTAGTTATGTCGACTTTTGTTCTTTTCTCCTCCCCAAACTATATTTATCCTCCAAAAACGAACTCACAAGCGGGGGTGGGGGAGGTTGGAGGGGTGCTGACAGAATTTCTCCAAGAAACTTTTTCGCATCTCTACCATGTCCCAATGGGCCCCCCCTCATGGGCCCCTAGTGGGCCCTCCAAACATTTTCATTCAAACATAAAAACATCACTTTTACCTTAAATTACTATGTAAGATTCACAACTTTCCCCTCAGTGGTCCCCCAGAGCCGTGAGCCCCTCCCCCCCCCGGCCGGGGGGGCGCGGGGGGCCCTAACGCCGGCCCTGCTACACTGACAGCGCTTTCAAGAAGCTCTGTGTCCAGCGTGTCACGATGTCAACATAGCAAGAGAAACTGGTGTGGTGTGGGAGTTGTTTGATTGCATATTCAAGGCAACGTCAACATCGAGCAAAATGTTACCCTCAGATTAAAGATTGCTTTGACAGTTGCACCATACAAACGTCAGGGCTAGCGCATGATTAAATATTATATAATTGTTTTTATTTCTTAATCTCCCAGGTGCGAAACATGTATTTTCTTCTGTTTTACACATTTACAATGTACATATGGCATCCATTATGTATTCAGATTAAGCAAGACAGTTTCAAATTGTCCAATAATTATGTTCATGTCCGAATGTAGTCGAGGTCACAGTTAAACGAATTCTGCTTAGAAGACCATGAAAATATTGAAATATTGGCGTTGAGTTTATTGACCAGTTCAAACTGCATGACATTAAATGACACATGTATGTGCCATAAAGACTCGCGTCTATTAGTGCAAAAATTGGTCGCTGCACGACTTAAAACATGAAATAACCCTGACCTAACCCTACTCCAACCCTGCCCTAACCCTAAACGAATCCTAAACTAACCCTAAGCTAACTCTAAACTATCCCTGAGCTAACTAACCCTAAACTAAAATAAGCATCAATAAATAGAATTCTGCATTTCATATGATTAGCTATGGCGTGCAGGGACCAATTTGTTTGAGCTTTTAGACGCTAGTGCCATAAAGTGCATGACGGACTACGCTGTAGTAGTGAAACAATAGTGTTAATAAACAGGCTCAAGGGTTGGCAGTCTGACACAAAGACTGCTGGGAAGTGTCTGGGAATGAAAGTGCTTGAAGGGACTAAAATTCCGGGTTAGATTTTCCGGGGGGGGGGGGGGTTGAACCCCCCTAGTTCGCATTGATGACCCCCCAGTTCCATCCAAATCCTGCACCCCAGGGGGGTCGGATTTTTGGTCGTTCAACCCCCCTAAATATAGGCCAACTCTTTCCCATAATTTTCAAACTATTAAAAAAATTGTACTAATAGCTTTTTTGCACGGTAAAGTGCTACACGTAGCACTGTTCAGGGTTGATTTGCCGGGGGGGTTTAATCCCCTATTTCGTATTGGAACGGAACCCCCACTGTTCGTTAAAAGTTGCTGTCAGCACCCCCCACCCTCCCTCCGCTGGTGAAGTTGGACTGGAGCGAAAAAAGTTGACTCTTTTACAAATCTAATCCTGGAATGAATGTAGGTGTAGCCTATAATGTACATGTCTTACAGTGGGTGAATAACACACCGTGACAAAACGTGACTTCTCTCTTCAGTGCTCGCCAAATGGCAAGTCTTTGGTGTCAAAAAACGTAAAAAGCCAAAAGAAATATTACTTAGAACATGAAATTCATCCTAGCAGAGATGATCGCTAATTTGGCAATCATCTCTGCTCTAATTTCTCTGCATCAAATAATTTCAAAACTGAGTCAAATTAAATTATCTAACATGATAAAAACTAAGCAAGCAAAAAAAGCTAAGCAAAAATTAAGCAAGTAGTGAATGAGTAAGTTTTGTGTGAATATGCAATTATAGGCTAATTGATGTTTGGGTTATTCTCTAGTGCAATATAAGGATCATGCGATGTAAATATCAGATATCCGAAACGCCTAAAGAATACCCGATCCCATGTCATAAAATTTTATTACACATTTAAGTTGCAAGCACTAAGGTCAGCAGACATGTGGGGTATGCCATTACCTTTAATACCTCACGGTCACCTACAGATGCCGAATTCATCTTTTTGTCAGAAAGTCAGTCTAACGAGGTTTTCACGACAGCTGGACAGCCTCAGATAAATCAAGCAGACAATTCACATCCTGCCCACTTGAGAAAGTCGCAGTGCTCGAATCACGACCACGCTTGGTACCATTGTGAGCTGAGAGCCCGTCGGTGAATGATGATGAATATATTACATCTACTATTTAGCGCGTTAAGGGCATGCGAGTCATTAATCTAACTCGACTTCTAAAGGCATTTTACACCCAACAATGAAATGAAGGAAATATTATGCGCTCGGCCCATAACGCCACTTAATTTAAATCATGACTACACAACAACCTCGGCCGTTCTGATACATCAAGCGATAGTAAGCGCTCAAATATAACGGAGCTCAATCACGCGCATGAATTCCCAGTTGAAGCGCTATGAATTTCATTAGCACGAACACGTGTATGGTTTTTCATTCAATGACATGCCATATCCGCCTATAGCAGACCCAATAGCGCAGTGTAGTAGGGTACATGTAAACCGGAGACAACGAGACCACAAAAATAATGATTTTAATCGGTGCTGTGCCGAAAAGTGTGATTTTATTTTACTATGCGAAATGGTTGTTACAGAAAGTTCAATTACATAACAAAAATTTTGAGCCATGTTAACGGAGAAACAACTAATCTAAAAATAGAAACAGTTTACACTTTATTCAGCCACTTTGCACAGAAATAGTTATTGAACAACCAATGAGATACCGCACAGTGAGTGACATTTCCTGCGATCATTCAAATCCAATCAGATCTGATTTTATCCAAAGCTGTTAAGTTCGCAGCGACTATCGAACCAAGTATTATCGCTTGCATTTAAATTATCTCGCTCAGTCGTAGGTTAAAAACAGCAGTGTAGTTAACTGCGCGAGCTAGTTTTTATCATCGATTAAACAATTTAAAGGGCCCGTTTAAAAGCAGGATTGAACAGTTGCTGACTGAAAACTATATCATTATTTTAACAATTGTTGTTAAGCTATATCCTAGACCTACATAATATTAAACTGCTTCATGTATCATAGATTCACGATCATGAAACCGTTCTTATTTTAGGAATGCAGTCACTGACTGGTTGATGCTTTAATTGTTCCTATAAATTATGGCTTTTGTTACAGTATGGACCCTATACAACATATAGGACAGTTTGATTCATGTTCAGTTGCAAGTACCACTGTGTGACATTACGCTATGTGTGGTTTCTTTTCGCATATCTGAACTTGATACCATATTCACACAATCTTCATCATTAGGTTTCGCTTGGTTCAACTTCACGTCGGCCTATTATAGGCCTATGCATCTTGCAAAAATTGCTAGAATTTTCAAAACAAACGACTTGGCAATGTTGGTAACAGATAGGTTTTTGCTTTATTGAACAACACAGTGGGCTGCGCCAAGCAAGGAGCATAATCCACTATTTCTATTATTCTAATCCAGGTTCAACAATTAGGAATGCCAACACCACGAACCCCGTGTCAGGGCATTGGGATCATCCCATGTCCTCTGTCAATCAATTATCCTGTCATTCGGCTGTGATTTATTGGGCGATTCAATACACCTCCCTGATTTGCAACAAAGGGCATTGAAGGATTCTGCTGGTCAAGCTCCGTGGCGTCAAATTTAGCTGAAAAGGCGCTCGAGCCCCTCGGGAGGGATTAGGGTAATGTCACGCCCAGCAGGGACAGATGGCCAAGAATCCCAGAGAATGCTAATGTCAGGGAATTAAGTCTTCTCACATGGATAAAATTTGACCCCAGATGGAGTGAAGAATAGTACATGTTTGCTCCTTGTTGGGGGGGCCAAGTGACGCATTGCAATTGTAATTAATGTCATCAGTCAATTTGTCCATAAGCTCAAATAATTTTGTAGCTGATTTAAAAAGAGATTTCGCATCCTATTTCAAAAATGCATGAAAAGAAACTTTGCATGTTTCGGTTCAAATACGCGTGGAGCAGTTTCTATCTGCCTGCCCTCTGAATCACCTTATCTGACAGAACATAGTGTAATCATTGCTGTCTTCACAGGTTCCGTGCAGTTGTTCAGTATTCAATAATCTTTTCCCCTTAAATAATGACTTATGAATTTTTGTTTATGCCAGGATTGAGGCTATGAGTAGGATTGAGCGCAATAAGTTGAATCAACACCTAGAACATTAATAGCAGCATGGTGTAAGTATTCCTTACCGTGCGCGCTTCAACTCAATATAATTATATCCATTCACAAAGTAAAAAACAAAAAAATGCTGATAAAAAACAGAAAAATTAACATTAACATTACAAAGTGTGTAAATCTTAAACAAATAGGAAGACAATTTGCCTTGCACCATAGCATCATGCTCATAAATATTTGAGTTTGGCTGTGTTACACAACACAAGACATGCCAACAATAGCACGTCTCGCTAAGCCTATACGATCAAAGAAACCCGCTGTTTCTACAGAGATTACCACCTACATCCAAGCCTAGACAGAATGAAAACAAGCATATTGAGATCTAACAAGGCAGACCATGTGAAATTGTGAATGCCAACAACATACCTAGTATTGGGATATTTAGCGAAGGAGTGCTAAAACAGCTTACAAAATTGAGTTGTATTACTAAAATATTATTGTCGGCTGATGCCGTTATTTCTTGAACCGGCTCGTTGAACCCTGCATGTTAGTAATCCCAACGCACTCTGCAGGGTTAGAATCAAATGGTTAATCGACCGATTTCCCAAAAACTTCTAACGTCATTTTTTAATACCTGCTACGACGAACAAAGCCTTCAGGTAGAAATGTATTACACTTTTACATTTTCTAACAACTATAAATCACTAAAATTGGTTGGCATATAAATAGTATAGATTGGGTATATTTAACAAGAAGTTTTACATCATGGGCAGAATTCGCAAGCAGTAATCAAAAAACGTTTTTACATGATCCACTGTAGAGCAATGAAGCCCACAGAGTAATCCTCCATTAATCTACTTAATGAGCGAAACCACAAGCTAAACCACATAAAAGAAAAACCACATAAATAAACCACATAAAACCACACAGGTGCTAATCTAAAAATAGCTAATAATGACATAAATAATGGAGGAGAATCCCCATGGCGAGGGGAGGTCTCCCTTTACGTCGTCGGACGTCGAAACGGACTTTAAACTCATTATTATTATGAGATACAAAAATATGATAAAATAGGAATAAAAATACCACAATAAATAAAATATTTCAGTTAACAAACACGGTGTGCTTTCTTTGAAATTGAAAGGCTCTGTCAAAGACTTAAAGAGTACTTGAAGCTATAGATTTGTCATTAAATTTTTTCCCAGTAAAATTCAGATTCAATCAGGCATGAATGACTAAGCTTAGCATCATAATGCCGCCGAGCGGCGCCTACCTTATAATCATATAATCGTGTGTAGTCCTACATCCACTTACACCATTGTCAGGATAGACAAAGTACAATGTGGACATCTGAGCAGGTGCCAGGTCATCCACCATACAAGGCGAGCAAAAATATGTAACCCCACATTTTCATACTCACTACACAACTCTTACAAAATAAATGTTATGCAACTTTGCATCAAACGAGGCAGTTTCAAATTTTAAGCATTCACCACGGGCTTAGTAGGCCACTCGATATGCTGATGCCCGTGGTGAATGCTCGAAGTGCCCTCTTTAACATCCACACATACTCTTAGAAGCGCATGCTACAAGTTTTTTGGGTCAACAGTGTCCATGTAAATACACAACAAATGTTCACTTCAATGCTGTGTGGACCCAGAACACTGGGCACCAGTTCAATCTGCAAGAGTTGGTACTTTCATTACAGCTTAAGTATAGCAGCTGCTGACAATAGTCCCGATCCGATAATGTCTTCATTCATAGAGCAGCAATTCACCTTTAAACCCACCACAACTACCAGTGCTAACATAGAGACTTTTCAATGGGCTTAAGTAGCTCGCTGAAAGGAAACAAGGCTCCTTGACAGGTCAGAGAAGCTTACTGTTCAATGGAGATTATCATAGAAAATATTCCATGAAGAAAGAAGCAAATTGTATGATACCTGACCAACGATGTAGAGACTAGAGCGTTTCCATTAGCTAGTGCTATATTTTGTTGTTATACTCAACTGAGTATATACATAGTAAAAAAAGTTACAACTTAATTAGAATACTCTTATTTGAAACCCGTTTAAACTCCTGGAACTTTCTGATTATCGATGTATTTAATATGAGAAGTATATCCGTGTCAAGTTTACTACAGCAGGCCTACAAATTGCACCCAGCAGTCAATTTCGCTGTCTGTCTAAAGAATTTGCTTTGAACTCAGATGATTTGAAACTAAAAGTTTTCTGGGAGCTAAAATGCGTTTGTCATTACATCTGCTGCTCACTATAGCCTGCAGAGAAAAAAGCAGTATAGTGCTGCTGTATAGATGAGTAATAATCGGTGTTTTATCCTTTGAATGTTTATTTAACACTCCAACGTGACTCAATGATAGCCACCAAAGGAATGAGCATTATGCTTAAACATGCCAAAGGTTATCTCAAGCAGTAGCCTCGGACGGATTTATACCCATTAAATTGTTTCTAATCTCCAGCCGATGCTAAACTAATTTCCCATTCATCTTGATCACCACACGACTGAGGACAGCTACTATAATGAACTGACGCAGGCATGCCCATGATTATTTCAACGCTCCGCAGCGAGATTAGCTTTCTTGACCGCCGTGCTGCCACCTTCTAATCAGCAGCTTTCAGCGTGCTCACGAGTCAACAACAGCTGGCTTTATGAATGCTGTTTACATCGGGGAGAAGATTACCCAAAACGCTTTCGAGAGTAGTAAGTCTATATTCTCACAAGCGCTATGCACCAAACACATTAGTCTACCTTCACAAAAAGTAAAGCGTTATGCTCTCGCATTATAAACTCTGTAAACGCCGACTAAACGCCGCAGCTGTGCCGATTATCTAAAAGCACTTCAAGTGGCCTCCAGACACAGCATACGCTGTAATCACTCTGATCAGTCTCTGAGTGCTAGCCACAGGCGCCACTCGCAATCAAATTTAGAGCTAAATTTTTCAATTTCTACATCGATTTTCCAGTCTCAATAGGCCTATGATAACAAAATATAGCGAATAAGGCAAAGAACCATAATAATTATAACCCTTTACCACGGCAAACGTGCGTGAAATGGTAAACTCATGCACAACAGTTGGAATAATCCCTTGAAGTAGATGCCTTCACAGTAACATCAATATTATACTCAAAAACGTTTGGAAGACTTCTTGCTTTCGGTAAAATATCTCATAATATTTGTTATAGCATTGATTTACAAAAAAAAGAAGTTAGAATAGTCTTTTGTGGCGAATAGTTAAATATTCAACCAATACTTCTATTTAAATATTCGTAACGTATACACAATGTATACATATGTATATGTATATATATATATGTATACATATGTATACGTATGAATTCATTGTACAATTTACATGACAAACTTGCAGGTCCAGTGTCTATAATCAAACATAAATTTTGAACTTAGATAAAAAGCAAAATTGCACTGAAATCTAAAGATTATATACATAGAAAATATTGTATACATAGAAAATATCAGTCTTGCAGCGGCATCAGAGAAAATCAAAGACATAATAAAATTTTAAGCGCTTTCAGATGAACATAATAAAATAATTTGCCCTTGATCTCTGAGCAGATCCCAGGATTACAACATGCCCTGCTGGATTAGATTCTCGTCTGGCCCCTCTAATGGAAACCTGTTGTGAGGAAAAGTAGACTGATCAGATTTTATTAGACACATCTGCTCGGAGGGGAACTCCCGCGACTAACATAACACAGCTGCCGAGGTGATGTGTTCAGTCAAATTAGCAGGCATTTGTCTTTGAAACAGCTTCCAGAAACCAACTTTGATATGATGAGCTTAGGGACCAACGCACAGTGAGTGAATCCTATCTCAACAGTCCAAGGGCTTTAAGCTCTTTCCATAAAGATGCCATGATCTCCTCCATCATCTGGGGATGATGCCGTTCTGTGCATGGGTAATAGTTCAGACGTTTTACTGTGTTCTGCATTATCAGATCCCTAAAAAACATTTTACTAAAATAATAATTTAAAATTTATTGAACTTTAATTCAAAAGTTGGTAATAAAATTTGTTTTATTTTGTGAATCACAGAATTAAACTACTGATACGTACCCCTGCTTCTATAGATCGTATAGTTTGGGGTTTTATCCCGATAATGCCCAGTGCTGTAGTCTGGTGGAAAAAGTGGATATACTCCATCTACCCTACGGAGGACACTTTTTCTAAGTATTGAATATAGCCTACCCCTCTTACGGCTGGTTGCTCGACCTCGATTTAAGTGCGATTTAATTAAGTAGTCCGAATTAACCGATGTAAATCTATGAAAGAATCGTATCGAATAATTTGATTGGTCAATTCAGACCACAAAACTAAATCGAACTTAAATCGAGGTCGAGCAACCATCAGTTAGCCCATACCCGCATCGCGAGAAAAAATTGTAGGTAAACTATAACCTGGAAGTAAGATTGTAGCCTATACGAGGCGGCGAGTATACATAGGCCCTATACCTTCAACTACAGCAATATGTATGTCTCCACTTTCAAATGACTCCACAGTGCCTACTCTCAAGCTGAATCCATTAAATTTGTCACTCGATATGAAACAACTACCATAATGCTGTTCAAACAGACTAGCTCACAGACACACATCAGTTCCACCCATCAATCCCATCATTAGATTCATTGCTACTCCCATAAATGCCAACGATTATTCAAACTCGGTTACAGTCTCTTTGCTCCACGCTGACCATCAGATTGCTGGCGGCGTGAGACAGGCTAAAAGCCACTTTGAATAATTACAGTCATTGGGACCATACCATGGACTTGCTGGAATCAATCCAGTTTTCAGGCCAGCATAAATCTATATTAAGACACCAAAGTAAGCAGAATAGGCCACACAAAACAGTATCACACAAATAGATCTCCCCAGTTCAAAGAAGACTCCACTGAATACTCAACAATGAAAGCAGATCAAGTGTAATTATACTGCAATAAATCAGTTCGTCACGGACACTCTGAAGGCCTGGGAGAGGTAGATCCATTTCGCCAGCGCGCGCATACCGCAGCGTTAGAATGGGCACACACACATCGTTCACGGAATGACAGGAGCGCACACAGCGCCAAACTTCAGGCCATCCACCCGTTTGAACAAGCTACTCTTGTTACCCGCAGCTTGGGTCCACTGGGTGCAATCTACTTTAGAGAACGGCAGAAAATTAGCATATTTTGTGAACAGATAAAACGACGAAATGTATCGCACATTGCGCACAGTTCTACAGTTTTCATTAAAGTCAAACTGATAGTAGTTAGTGATCATAAAAGCCTGCATGTACTGACAACGGAATATAATTAGTTCCTCCAGCAAATTGCTACGAAAGATCGAGTACTATTACAACCAGCATTCGTGATGCATGCAGTCCGCTTCAATTCACATCCAACTCAATCCATAATCGGCATAAAGACAACTGTAGGCCAAGCGGCATGTGAAATTACAGAAGACGCAGTGATTACACAACCTTAACAATTTTGTAGACCAGCCTATACTCCAATAATTCAACTATTAAATTGGTAGACCTTACCTACACTAATAACACAACCATTACATATGTTTTTAAAGTTATAGTTACAGTCATGGTCACAGAACACGCTACTAAGTCTTGTAAACTACACACAGCAGATGAATGGGAGTAAAAGTTACCCAAGAGCACTTACAGCGAATTCGAGGAATTCCAGTACACAGGCGCCAAGCTAAGAGCGTCCGAGACGTCAGTCGAACTGAGTGCGGTGCACAGGAAGACTGTCCACGACCACAACCGCAGCCGAGCGCTTCTCCGACTTTCTGAAGTATCCATCTACAAGTTTTCTACACTCCTAGCTGTCATTTCAAAGCTTTCCCTGACGTTCATGCTGTGACTATTACCGTTCGTGCAAGTGACAAGTCGATCGGTTAGACCTATTGTTTATTTACATGGCTCTGTCGTTGAATCAAAGTTTGTCATTTTTCACTTGAAAACAACATTGTTGTGATCTTGTGATGCTATAAGCAAGCCCTGCCAAGTTATTCAAAACTGAAGCCGGAACGTACACGACATTGTAGGCTAAGCGTCCGAACTTGCTACCAGTTCATTATCCGTTTGAATAGTCTATAACAGCCTATACTAGTGCAATAAAGCTAAGTTACGTTACTACAAGCACAGTGGGCTAACTGCTACGCTTACGCAGTGCTACAAAATTTGCTTCCACTCGCTTGATTGCGTAGACTGCAACTCTGCAACTCTCTGTAGCTCTATTAGCTCTGCTAGCTCTATTGCTTACGCACGCCAGTGTTTCCCGCTGCATGCCGGTCTGCAGCCAAAACGACCCAACGCAATAATCGGTCGTTCGATCATCCGATGACACACGGGGAGGCTGCTCGTTGCCAGCACACGTTGATCGATGGGCCTATCCACGCAACAATAACCGGCCTAATGCGCCTTTGTTAATCGTCGCCAATTGTAGGCCTATCACTTCCTGTTTAGGCCTACTAGGCCAGGCCTGGACTGTAGGAATAGCTAACGTAAAGTTCTAAACTGTACGGAATAGGATGTACACGTAGATAGTAGATATCTGATTTCGACGCATTGCTTAAGGGCGCTTTGCCAAAGGTGGGTCTAGTATTGGCCTATTTACATTGTGCGCTGAAGACAGACAGCCAAGGCAGAGCCTTGTTTCAACATTGACAATATCACGCGGTAAGGGCTAGCTGCTGCGCGATCATTTTGTACAGCCATTCAAAGTGCATCGTTCACTGACGCGTAGTAACAAGCGTCTGTGACAACGGGTGCATGTTGCTTTGTCAGGCCGCAGTCGCGGTGGGTGGGCCCAGCCGCCCGGCCGCTCTGCCGCCCAGCCGCTCTGCCGCCCAGCCGCCCTGCCGCTCAGCCGCCCAGCAGGGCTGGTTGGATGAAGCGGGTGCTTCTAGGTGGGCGGGCTCGGCTGACAGCAGCAGTCGTGTGCGAAGTGACTGACAACGCAAGCAGATGTTGGGAAGAGCTGCCACGCGCTTAGCGTTGGAATAATGATAGGTAATGATAGGCATACCGTGGGCAAGTTGACATTACTGTTTCCCTCGCACAATGAAGTAACGCGAGAGGGAACGATTAAGGCTCTGAAACTATAACTTCAAGCTTCCTCTTTTCACGACTGTAAACGCCAATTGAGTGTTTATTAAGATCAGAAGATGGTGAGATTTTTTTATTATTTTCAAAGTCGTTGGGGTTTAATTTACGCTGTTTCCGTTTAGCTTAGACCACCCGACTTAACCAACAACATAAGGTGTTTGGGATTGGGATGGAGGTTTATCCACGTTTCAAGGATAGTTAGTTTTGTCCCCCTCCCCATCAATCGAGTCGGTGGTTGCTAACTTGCTGCCATATATATACAATGTACAGTTGTACACGTATGCCTCATCATCCTGCTCCTGTACCACAGCCGCTGACGACAGTCATGTTACAACCATGTCTTGTGGGCCTACTAGGCCCTTAGGTCAAGGCTTGAGTCTGTTGACTCCCAACGGCTTTGCGACGATTCATCCATCGATCCACAATACCGGTGTCACACCGGCATACTAGGGGCATAGCAACATGCACGTCGGAAGACTAGTGTAGGTGTAGCTACGATACAATGCGTTCCTAGAAGGACTAATGAGTCAGCAACCTGGCTCATCCGTCTGTAATGCTCTATAGGCGACAGGAAGCATAGGCCAACATTACGATAGACATCGACTTACTGCTTTACCGCACGCTCGCTGTATAAGATGGCAGGGCAAAATGCCACACTATCGTTCATCTTTTTAATAGGTCCAGCGCGATATAGGCCTATATGTGCTGTTAACAAACTATTACAGTAATCTGAAGTTATTTGGAGTGCCGGCTGCTATTGTCCATGTAAGCTAATGCTGTATGATTTTGAAGTCAATGTCGCACAACGTCAATGGCTTTATAATTTTGAAGCCACTAGGCCCCCCTATTACATTTCTTACAAGTCATCCTCCGGGCGTATTAGACCTAATTGCATGCGCACAAAGTATGTCAGTGCAGAAGTTTTGACCTAAAATTTGTCACAGCCCCCCCCCCCCGCTCCCCCTCGTCACAGTGTCATCTATTTTTCAACCCCTTGTGTCATCCCTCAGTCACAGGGAAATTCATACCGATGAAATTATATTCAAGGAGTATTTTACAATTTCATGAGACTACCGACAAACTTCTGTTCAATAACACCAGAGCTTCTCTGTTTTTTATGTATCAGGTTTCACATTTGTATAATTAATCATTTGCCAGTAGGCCTAGGCCTATTTAATTGAACTGCTAGTTACCAAATTGATCTATTGTAAAAAAAAATCAACGTATTTTGTAGCTCAGCGTGAGAGCGATTAACTTTGTCGCTTAAAACTAGATCCCACAGACCTGCCTCAGAAGAATACACCGAACCGTAATGACCCGGTCTGACTGCGAGTTCATTAGAACACATTCATCAATCTGTAGTCAGCAGTCTACATAGTCTTTACAATAGTAGGCCTAAGATAATCAGTAGCCCTACCATGAGAACACGATAAGGAAATAACAAGCGAATGAACTAAAAGAAGTCTTTAACTACAACGCGTTGAAAAATCTATGATTGTTGCGAATTTAAATAGCACTATACAGAAAGAAAAACTTAAATAAGCTGCAGCTACACAAGGCATAGCGCAGAAGAACTGCAGTCTACTCTGGTATTAACGAGAAATGAAGGTTTGACGTTTACTCATAAATGAGCAGGACAAATGCTTGCCACGAAATTCTAAAAGCGTCTACGTACTATTAACAATCCAGATCAGACTTGGAGAATATAATACACATTACACACGATGCATCACAACTTTAAATGGAAAACTTAGAGCACGACTGATTACAAGCCACTCTTTCATCCATGAGTCTCCTATTGTTAAAACCCTTCTACTGTTGGAAGCTTGATCCATTGACTGTATTACTATTTTTCATATCCAACATTGACAATAAACTAAAAGCGTACCCTTGTTGATACTCAGGCATAGCCAGTAATATTGGATACCAAAAACATGGGGTTACGCTGCATTAGCAAGACAAATGAGACTCTGAAACATTGTGTGGCACACAGCTACTACAAATGACTACTTAGTGCGAGACACCAACAGAGTCAACAACGCTCAGCTATGTCCCTTACACTACAGAAGGTGATGTCATGAGAAGCAAATTGATGCTAGTCATGCAGCTCAGTAGCAAAGCTTTAAATGAACTAAAGTTTTTAAACAAATGCAAAACACAATTAGTTCGAAATTTTACTCGACAGGCGCCGCTATGTAATTGACCCACGCTGTTACAATACGCCAAGTCGTGCGATTGCTATTGCGTCGTGCAGTAGCAAATATAATTGAAGACAATCACGCTGTCGATATCGCTCTATTTTTTGCTGACGATTTTGAGAATTCGAAATTGCTGCTTCACTTGTGAACTGCTTAAAAATAGCAATAATCATTCATGGAGATAGATTCATAGTTGGTTAATTTCTGAAGGAATATCGTCAAAAATGCATGACTAGTAATTCTATGAACTGCGGAAGAAGTGGACAAGCGGAACTGTATACATTTTCAAAAAGCATTTAATTATCTATTTTTTGCACAAACATCGTCAGATAATCTCAAATCCTACGTTAATACTCGGCTTCAATCTGCCAGAGCAACATAAATTTCTAGAACATTGAACAAAATAACAAAAACTATAAATCATTGAAGGGTCAGTCTCTGTAATGCATGCACCATGCACACTACAGTCACTACACCAAATGACATACTTTTTTGTTCCACACCATATGAAATACTTTTCTCATCAATTCCATCCATGCTCGTCCTTCTTAATTTCATACACACGCTTCCTTTTTTACATTTTGCATGTTAGCGATCCATGTATATTAACCTATCACTCTCTCACCCCGCCATTCCCTTCCCCCCCCCCACTGAGATCATTGCTTGGATAGTTCTATTTCGCGAACAGTTTCTGTAGCCAGGAGGTCGGCTGCTGCTTGGCCGGCCCCTGCTGCTGCCCAAGCATGATCGTCATCGGGTTCTCGATGGCCTCGCAGAACGCCGTCAGGAAGCGCACGGCCACTAGATCGTCGACCACTCGCGCGTCAGACGACGTCGTCACCGACAGCAGCGTGTGATTTGATTTGTTGGAGGGCGACCAATCGGAAGCAGGGACGACGCGAGAACCGCCGACAGCGAGGATGCAGGCCTGCGGGGGGTTGATGACCGCGGAGAAGGACGTTATGCCAAACATGCCGAGGTTGGAGATGCTGCAACACAGCACTGATACACCGAAACTGGATACAGGTACTTGACATAATAATAAAAAACAATTATCGTTTTTGATGTCTATTCTTATATGTTACAGGCAAGCAGTACCGCCATGTCCATGTTAACAGAGGTTAGACGTTTATATTACACATGGGTTTCTACGGCCGATTGTGCTTCCTGTCGCCAACCAAAATAATAAATTATCCAGAACGATGATTATCAGCTAGCAACACTTGTGTATTTAACAGCCTTGCTGGATGGCCGGTAACGCCACGGTTTCATAGTTGCCGGCGCCAGGACTTAAACCCAGGTCCTCTGGACTGCGAGTCCAACGCCTTAACCAATACAGTGCCTCACTTACATGTGTCAATCTATTTATTTATATATTTATTTAGATTATAGAGCAAAGCAATTGATGCTCAACATTGAATTGATTGTAGTATTTAAACAAAATTGAAATATATTCGCAGCCATTGGCTACATCTATGGAAACAAAAATCAATAAAAAAACAATAAAACAAATGTCCATAAAATTTTACAAGCAACACGTGTGCGCATGAGAGGAGTATCAAATCAAAGTAAAAATATTCTACAACAAATCTCCACAACTTAGTGTCGAATCTATGCTGCATCCCACAGAGTTAGTAAATCTTACGAGACATAATATCATTGTTTTCTGACAAAACACTGATAGCAATGGTGACATAGTCAGACATACGTAAATGATCCGCCCTGAAACTCTTCTGGCTTTAGTTTGCCCGCCCTAGCACGCGTCGCGAGGTCCTGCCAGACAATCAAACACGCCAAGGACCAATAGTAAAATCACAGAAAACTAACAACCATCCCCTCACAGTTTGGCTCAGAAATAATCAGCAAACATTCTGTGCATTGAAAAAATTAAGAAACAAATTATTTCAAAATTTAAACCTTGTGCTTGCATTTATCAGAGAATATTCTTCAAAATTAAATGCTTTCACAATCTATTCAAGGATATTTGATTATTTTTGTCCGTTCAGTACACGACACATATATAATTAAATCTACATCCAAATCCTACATTGCTATATAATAATAATAATAATAATAATGGGCTTAGAGTCCATTTCGGAATCTAGTGATGTCATCGGGGACCTCCCTTCGCCGTGGGCATCCATCAAGCGATTGATAAAAACCCAAGACGAAAGGG
>JAQIWG010001335.1:0-25092 GCA_034695025.1 Chamaedrilus cognettii
CTCGCCGCCATCTTGTTTCCATCGAGCGCGCGGAAGAAATCATACCGCGTGTGCGTCGGGTGCGCGTTTTTTCGGCCGTATACCCCGAGCACCGCCCCCCCGAGCACAGAAAAATTGAATTTGACGAATCGCGCGTCGGGCAAAAAGAACTGGGTTCGCCAGTGATCCCGGGTGGAGATCTGGTGCTCGAGTCGCCGCCCCAGGGGGTATTGGACGACCATTACAGGGGTTACCGTGGGGAAAAACATGCCTGAAAAAAACGAATTAAATTTCTAGAAAGAATAGATGACAGAATTTAAACGTGAATTACAAAATAGATGTTTTTAATGAGAAATTTGTTTATAAATTCAAATTGAATGAAATTCAAATTGATTGAGATAAGAAAAAATATTGAAAATACGCTTATTAAAAGATGCATAAATATTGAAATAAATAACAATTTTAAAATTATTTACATGAACAAATCTTTTCTACCAGCTGATGCTGAACTTAAATCTTAGTACCAGTACGTTACCTGGCATCAGAATTTTAAATACTAAGAGTGGATTCTATAGTCGTTCTTTTGTTCCCACCTTTACCTTTACCTTTGCTTAGGAGACAATTTCACGGCAGCTCTTAACTGCCATTCAAAATAACTCTCTGCTTAGTCCATTTGAATTGATATACGACGTCATTAAATTAAGATGACGTCATAGATTTTGAGCAAAATAACTTTCTGTTTAATCTTGAATTCAAATTAGCCTCATTTCTTGTGAAAATTTTAATTTTATTTTATGCTGATAAATATTATTGCAAGTTTTTTCAAATGGCACTGAAGGGCTGCCGTTAAATTTTGTTCCTTAGCAAGAACTTTGCTTAGCCAGGAGTAAAGACACGTCTATAGAATCCACCCTAAAACATCACCACCCTAAACACCACCAAAACACCACCCTAAATCAAAGTTTCATACTCTAAATGCCATATACATCTAAAAATATACGTTAGTTGCTTATAGCTTTAATACTCGCATTTCATTTCTGATGTCATCATTTTGCAGTCTAGTGAAATATATCAAATTTTAATTGTTTCATAATGAACAGAAAACCTTAGGGCAATTAATGTGATAAAACATGGTAACCATTAAATAAGTAACCTTTGGCCAGTTAACCTTTCGTCGAGTAGCAGTTAGCTAACCTGAGGATTGAGTGGATGACAAGGATGAATCATCCACATCTAATGAGGAGACAGCCTCCTTGCTATCCCCCTCCCCTCCCAGCAAACCGTTCAGCTTCGTGGCTACAAAGCAGAAACATCCATCTTGGAGCTTCTCAACCATGTCGTCATAACAGGAGAAATTTCACAGTACCAACAAAGAAAACTTTTCCTGTTCAAAACATAAACACAACACAATTGTGTGGATTCTACGAAGAAAATTCGCGTTTCTGATTTATACAAATCCAACCATAGCGTCTATAATGAAGAGAACGTTTAAAAAAATTTATGGCAGACAATTTGCAGCCGAAAGCCAAGATTCGCTTGGCAGATTTTGAAGCGAATCGAGTAGGAAAGCAAATTGTTAATCATTGTACTTTCCACCGGATGCAGTGGCTTCAAACATATAAAGATGTTAGATAATTTGATTGCTGACAAATTGGCAGCAACGTGACCACTCCGGGCAGCTATTACGCTAAGAGACTCGCCACGCCCACTAATTACCGACACCTAGAGCCTTGCCTTAGGTTAGTTGCTTCTTTCATTGATTTCACTGTGTTCGCCGCCTACGCATTGCACATTACAGAAGAAACGCCATTATTTCTAGGCGGCAATTATGAACAGCGGACAAAAATCCTTACTTCACGTACCACTAGGCACACTAATAGCTATTGCGTTACGAGTACTTAGATGCATCAATGACCTCTTATTGCATCTACACATGCCGTGAGATGGGTGCGCCGTAGTGCGTGAAAGCGAGCGCATTTTTTTTTTCCGAACACCTATATATTTATTCATTCGTATGAAATAGGAATTATTCTGTCTGATCTAGGCATCATTAGGCGCTTGTAACAGTTCTTCAACGGCTTCAGGCGTATAGAATGAATGAGCAAAAAGCGGAGAAAGCCGAATAGCTAATTAACGATAGTCATTCTAGCATCAATCATGTATTCGCACAAGGTACAAATCTAAAACTAAATAAAAAATGCCATCGAAATGAAGACCCGTATCATTAGCTATTATGAGATGCTAACCCAACAGACAGGACGCTGCTATAAAACGTAGCATCCTATTGATCAACACATCCCCTACCCCCAGCAAGTCGGGGAACAAAGAATACACTTGCAGCCCAAAGCTCCCCGGGCGAGTCGCAAAAGGCTACTAAAGAGGGGGGAGCGGTTCTGTGGTGGCCCTCTTACACAGAACCGAACCGTAATGGTCATCGTCACTCACGAACGATCCTTAAAGTTCAACTCCCCCGCCCTCAAAACATGCCAACAACCTACTATAAGCAAGTAGGCCTACTGCTATCGGAGATCTGCTGCCTCCATCGGACACTAATTACATCGCCCAGATAATATCCAAACAAGACCAGACATCAAGTCGGTGTGTATTTCGCTGCCTTTCAGCGTCTTTCAAGGGAGCAGCATTTCACTCCACGCTAACAAGCATGTGTGTGGAAATTTTATCCATCTGCAGGAAAGATGTTTTATTCTATTAGAGAGAGTGAAGTTCAACACGCATCGCCGTCTTCAACAAACTGGTATTAGAGGGGATCAAATTCTGTCTTGTTCCATCCTATAGTGATAAGGGAAAGAAAAAGTTAAAAAAGGCTATAGTAGACTTGATCAGGCTATTTGTTTGGTTCATTTAAATAGATCTAGTTTGGACCTATAACAGTAACGGCACTTGCGGAATGATGTTAACAAACTTTCCGCATTTTAAAATGTATATGCTGGCTTCCGCACTCTGAAGATTCATCGATGGATAAATTCCAATTCTGTAGATACATTTCATTTTTCTTTGACAAAAAATAAAAAAATATGCAAGCTCAGACACTTTAGAATCTACTTTTGATTCTCAAATATGTAGAGCAGTATTCACACGTATGTTCAATGCAATATAACATTTTGCTATTTAAAACAACAATTAAAAACAATCAAAGGAGTCCCCGAGAAAATGATATCAAAGTGTAGATTGGTTTAAAGTTGGACACGCAGCTTCGATTGAAGTGTCGCAACACATTCTGCATTTGAGTAAACGTCCAACCTGTGCTTGCAGGGAAAAGTGGACATAAAGCGTAAATGATGATGATGATGGTATAGCATATAATTATTGAAAATAAAAAAAGCACACTGACGCACCGATGAGATAGCAGACGAGTGCGAGAAGTGCGACCGTGAGTGCAATGAGCACAAGTGCGGCGCACTTCCATGAGCACCTCCGCCGCAGCTCCTTCTTCACCTCGTAGCTTTTGGACGAGGCTCCGCCGCCGCCGCTCCGTGATTGGTCCTTGAAGGTGCTGCGCGCAGACGGGTATGCGGGAAGCATCGGCTGGGCGTGCGGCGGGAGCTGACTAGATGGGGTTGCGCTTAAAGAAAAAGAAAAAACAATCAGATTGAAATACATAAACTGTGACAAACAACAGTTGAAGGGATTTGTGCCAGTAACATACAATTCCAAGATATAATTTATACCAAAAATCTCTTTTCATAGCAAACAATGTAAGGCTTCATAGCATACAAAAATTGTCAGTAATCGAATAATACAATAGTTTTGCTCTGCGTGACTACGCTAAGCTCATGCCTCAGGCAGACCCCAGGCTTATACCTTAAGCTCATACCTCAGGCAGACCCCAGGCTTATACCTTAAGCGCAGACCTCAAGCCACTAAATATTGGACTCCACTGGTCGGTGGCTATCCAGAAAGCACAGGTCATGGAGAAATGACCTATCTGAGAAAGCGGATGATATAAAGAAATGACCCTTCTCATCGCGCTGCGCATTATTGACTGACCAGTAAGCATTCACAATGAATTTTAAAAGAAGAAGCCAAAAGAAGACGACAAACTCTCTGCTCTTGAAGGACACAGCCAGTCGGTCACGCTCCGATGACTCTCCAGCCGACCAAGAACTGAAAGGCGGCGGACCGTGACCGGCATGCTGCTGCTGCTGCTGAAGCTGCTGCAGCAGCTGCTGCTGCGCTTGCTGCTGCTGATCAGCAGCAGCAGCGTGAGAAGCTCGATGGTAAGGCGCGAGGGGAGTGACACGCGGCGGGACAGTGCGCGGGAAGGCGGTTAATACTGGACTGGAGGGCGGAGATATATTGCTACCTGCAAAAAATTGAATACATAAAAAAATTTAAAATAAATCAAGGCGCTGACAATTACCATGGTTGTTCATCAAAATTTATCACTGTTCATTCTGCTTATCATTGACATTTTAAAATTTGGATGTACACACTTTTCAGACAGTTTTTCAATCAAATAAAATCGAATTTCTTTAATTACAAACAAGTCAGCGCGTAGCAAGTGAGACGAAAACTATGCAGACCTGACTCTAAAGTATCTCCCTGCATTTGTCAACAGAAAAAACCAAATCAAATACATATCATAGATGGAAATTTCACTCCACATGATCGCAAAAAAAATACTAACCAGACATCCAATGTCTCTATTAGCCCCCTGAGAGACGTAATATATCCCCTTCCAACTATCTCAGCATCCGACCCCCATAAGGTCCACCTCTAAGCACTAACACATCCACTGTTAATCTGATAAACGAAACCAGCGGCACTGGCCGCTAATAACAAACAAAGAAGGGGGCGGTTGAGGGTCGGATCCAGGGAGGGGGGGACGACGGGGCGATGGACCTCCCTGGAATATTTTTCTTACTTTTATACCCCCCCCCCACCCCGATGATGGTGAGGAGGATTTTTTCTTCATCTTGTCCCTAATTTCTGGGAAAAATAGAGTAATAGATCGCTCCTGTAATGTATATTGACTATTGCCTCCCCCCCCCCCTCCCTATCTGCCCTCCCTGCCCCTCTTTGCAGTGGGGGCGGGGAGCGCATGGGCAACAAAAGAGGGAGAGAAAAAAAGCTTTTACCGCAACACCGACTCTGTTTTTTTCTGAGAAGCGGGCGTGTAGAAATTGCCCCTTATACCGCTATTGCTACTACCTCCCGCAGGGTCAAAATCTGCATCCGACACCGCGACGAAGGGGGTGGGGGGAAACAAAATCAGTCAAGCAGTCAGGCGCCTGGGAGAAGAAGAGCATGATCAATTCAACTGATAGCATCTACCTCCCAGGGGGACGGAGCGAATGCGTCTACCCCCCCCCCCGTGGCAGTCACCGACTGACAGCCGATAAACAAGCAGTGGGTTCCATCACTAAACCTCCAGCTGACTTTAAACCAGTGGAGATTATACACGCCCGGTTGGATAAACAAACCCGGCTGAACTGCGGTCGTTAGATTCTGCTAGTTACAGCCTATTGTTTCAGCAACAAGCTGGCGTTTGTTGGGCCGACGCGCGTGAGGTTAAATATCAAAAGCAAATCTTGATGAAGGACTGGATGGAAGATCTGGTGGGAGTACAAAGGGGTCGTGTCAATAGTGGACGCTGGCGACCCCTGCGGGGAGAAGATGAGAGATGGGTATTCTTTGTTCGTGGATAGCAAAAGGTGAAGATACAACAAGTTGTGACCGGAGGATACAATCATCTGATATCTGGTTACATCTTCAGTGCAAGCAATGTGATGGCATCTTGACATCTTTCTACATCTATGGGCAGTGATTATTCAGTGAAGAAAAAGCAGCAATGAATTATTATCAAACTTTATCAAACTATAGTTATATCAAACTATATCTACAAATAAATCCAAAATTCATCAAACCTTGAAATTTTTCAATTCAAAATATTTTGTGAAAGTTTACTCTTCAAGTTCATTCTTCAATGATGTGCAAAAAAATTGTATCATTGTTCATCACATGAAGGATGTAAAAAACAGTGATTTCAAATGCTGTCTGATAATCCATGTAATAAAAGGCTCAAAAGTCACTAAAAGGTATGGGTTCTAAGAGACATTATGCTTTGTCTCTTTCACTTCATCAACAAAGCTTTCATTAGGGTTCACACTAATCTCACAAGGTACTGAGGAGACAAAAGTGATCGACAACCCTGACTTTCTGCTAGAGTTTTCATTTTACCCGAAAGAAGAAGAAGATAAACGAAACATGATTATCATTAATTAAGTGAGCTATAGGGCAGTAGTTACCAAGGTACCTGAAAATATATTTTAAATTTGCCTTTTTCAAGCATAGGCCTACATGCAAGCAACTTTGCATCGTATAAAATATCAATCATATTTTGTAAAAGTATGTTGGATAATTTCAGTAACAACACACAAAATAACGACAACAAAAATAAAAATAAGAAAGCACTTGCCTGACGAAGGAAATGCGCTATCGGCTGGCGTTCTATGCGGCGATAAAAAAACTCCGCCAAAGTCTAAAACCCCCTCTCCTTCCCCGCGCTGCAGGGGGGACGCATGATCGAAGTTATCATTCCCCCAGCGAGATGGCGGCACAAATCTCGGGGGCATCGGGGGAGCGGGTTCCGTGGGGGGGGGAGGCGGAAGAAAAATATTCGGCCTCGGCAGAGTGGCTGACAGATAAACAAGCAAGCAAATACATAGCAAAATGAATAAATTATATTTTCAACAATATATAAAATGGTTCAATTTATATAAAATATATTTAAAATTTCAATGAGCACAAAATGAACACAGCAATATGAATAAATAATTTTTTTTTAGACAATATTCAAAATGGGGGTTCAATTTAATACACTGGTTATAGATATTAAAAAGTATAACGTGTCGTCTATAACGTGTATTCTTCAACTAAAACTATCACCTGTAGTCGCATCAAAGATTTTTACCGCTGTACATAGAAAATAAATATCATTAGAAATTTTAAAGTTGCTTTAACATCGTACTTTGAGCATAGATTACGCAAAATATTTTAACGCCACAAAAAAGCTCTGCCGTTATATGACAAAGGGAAGAAATGCAGCCTGCAAATAATTGTTTCGCTCCAATCATTGATTATGACGCGTAGAATTCATAAATTCAATATTATTGTGCAATATTTTGCGACACAAATCACCCCATACAAAAACCTTTTCTCTATCATATTTTGCTAAATACTATGACATAAATATTAGCAGCGCTTTGTAGAAAAAAGATTTCATGCTCACCGTCGTCGCTGATGCGAGAGTAGAAGTTCTCCCCTGTCCGACCGCTACTCAACCTCCCCGAAACGGGCCGATCCCCGCTCCCCCTAACCGCAGGCGCGGGGGCGGTCCCGGGCGGGGAAGCCATGTCCCCCAGGCTGCTCAAACTGCTCTCTGGACAGTAGACGAAGATGTTTGAGTAACACTTATATATTAACAGTGCTGGCGATTCAGACAATTCAATATTTTGATAGAAACTAAAATCGTTATCACGCATGGAATACTGTTCATGAAGTGCCATCACATCAATGCTATACTTCTCACTACATAAACTGATACCAATCAGTAAAACTTTCTCTTTTAATCTTGACAATGCCTCATAAAATATATAGTAAGCTGACAAATGAAATTTCATGAATCTCTTTAACCCCTAGTCTTATATTTTAGTTACGCTTAATTTTTTTATATGCAAATTATATTATATGTACAGCCTTCAGCGTGCATAGGACTTCCTTTGGCGGCCTTGGCGGCTTGTGACTTGTGACTTGCAGACTTGCAGACTTGGACACTTCGTGACTTGGAGACTTTGTGACTTGGAGACTTGGAGACTTTGAGTCATCTCTATAGAAGGCATTACTAGCGATTTGCTTATATAGTTAAAGAATACAAGGTTTGTAAAAAAAAGGTGTTTGAAGTGTACAAGATCCCTACAATGTAGTTGAAAATTTTAGTTAACATGCATTTGCAAGATGGCGCCATTTTCATCATTTTTCTTTGCTATAATGCTGCAAAACCAATGAGGTGTTAAAGAAAACTTCTTTTCCTCGAGCCAACGCCTTCTTTTTAGATATAAATTAGTTTAAAACCGAGAAAGACTAAAAAGCCTGCCGTTTAATGCTGAACGCTGTGGTTTCATATCATGCATGACGCAGATGATGCGTCAACAACAACATAAGGCCTTCGCAAAAGACTTGACTAAAAACAAATTCGAACACTTATCGAAATTCAATGTTGGTTCCATAATTGGTCACGCAATCCAGCGCATTGTAAAATCATAATTGCTCAGTTGTAGTCCGTACCTCTTTCAGAGTCCGGAGAGGAATTGGACCGTGATTGGTTGTCCCGTTGACGGCCTTGACCGACCCGATCTGACCCGATCCGATCTGATCCGATCCGATCTGATCCGTAATTGTAGAATCGTTGTCGCGGCGGACCTTCCCCATTGGACAGTCGTGGAGTAGATGCCGTTAGCAACCCTGGCACAGAGGATATACTCGTAGCAAACAAAATGCCATATTTATAATTTAATTGACTATTGTATAATGCAATACCAAAGACGTGATGACTAAAAACTGCACTCCTATAATGTTCCATGCAAATGTTATTTAAGGCATGATACAATTGGTTGCAAAATATAAAAACATAACAAATAAACTATAAAAGCATATAAACATAGCACATAGAACATAATATGCTAATCGAAATTTATAAAAAACTAAACTCCAATAATCTTTTTAAAGTCTTAAATTAATAAGAAAATAATTGCATTACATTTGATCACTTTATATCCTGTATCATATTTTGCTGTTTTATTTTTTTTCAATTCAAGTATTATTTCGCGCTCGCAAGTAAAAAGCAATTAAATTTGTCTCATCCTTGCTACATAAAAAGTCAATGACGAGAAAGAGTCAATCATTGTCTAGACGAGTGCTCCAGGTGAAGTTTACTCAGATTCAGACAAATAAATGATTGCTTTCTCCAGAAAGCTTTATCGCTGCAAAATCCAGCACCGGGCGCCATCCCGATAACATAAAGACATACGCTTCACATGCATATGGGTCTGGGGGGTGCGGATGGTGATACCCCCACAATAATTTAAGACCAGAGGGTTCGATCCTACAGAGATTTCAACGGTTCTGGGGAGTGTCGATCTCCAATACATCTATGATGGAATTGATTGAACTTCTAGAAATCCTAGTATTCGAATGTACTTTTTCTTAATTTTTCTTTGCAACAACAATTTTTTGTTTTGTAGCATAATTTGTTTTTATATTTCATTTTATATTTGTTCTGATGCGGAGGGGTCTGAAGCCCTCTAAAAATTAAGGAACAAGGATCAGATTCTTTCAAGGCAATTCTTTCCTTAATTTTTAGAGGGTTTTAGACCCCACGCATCAGAAGAAATATAAAAACAAAATATAAAAATATAAAAACAAATTATACTATAAAACAATTTTTTTAGAACGAATGTGAAACCACTGTAACGAACAGTTCAGCTTATGTAGTATTTTCAAAAAAATTTGAGTAGGATGTGTTGATGTCGTGGTTGTTGCTTTGAGGCAACCCCTTTCCTGGTCAAACTTGAGCCCTCCAGAGGTCATCGACAACCCCTCAGATTTTCAATTACCTTGGCGCCCCTGCATGAGGAAAGCATTCTTCCAGAATGATCGATGTATCGTTCAGCTGTTAGTGGCGGGAGCAGCTGAGTCCCTATCCGGCCCGCACTCCCGCTGTGAAGGACAGCTGTCCGGTATCCGATGTGGATGCTGGCTCCGGTATGAGTCCTGGCTCCAGTTTGGATCCTGGCTCCAGCTTGAATCTTGGCTGGAGCCGGCACCGCTTGATATATTTTCACTTTTCCACTTTCAATTCCTGGCTTTCAGAAAATTGTTCGATTTATGCAGGCTGTTCGCTCTTTAACTCTTTTAATTTAGGCCTTCTGAAAAAGTTTCATTGAAGCTATCTGCCCAACTTAGATTTGTGGACTCTACGAAAATCGTTTTGAAAGCTGAAATGTAAAATAAATTTCAGTTAGCCCCGCACGTGTAAGTAATAAATTTGATTTAATCGCCTTTAAAATCGTGAAGGTCCGCTGGTCATTCTACAGTAATGTTCTTGCTTAAGCAGCTTAACAGCACTTTAAAATGTAAAGATTCATTCATTTTCTTGAATACTGACTGGTGACCCCACGCCTGAACACATTTTTTAAAACAACTATTTTTAGATAAAATTTATCATGCCTCTCGCCTGTTGGGTTAAAAATTAATATTTTATGTCAGCCCCTTCTTCTGAAAAAAATTATATATAATATGCCTATCGCCAGAATATGCTCAACAGAATCAAATTTATCATTTAAAAAATTTAAGTCGCTATGCTTCGTCCTGAACGAAACAATTATTGTTTCAAACCAGCGTTCTGTCGATCTATTAGTCGATTTTAAGTTACCCCTCAGTTTAACGTACCAAACACAGCTGCGACTGATTCTTGGACCGTGTTTTACCAAGATCTTTTCAGCTCCGCGCGCAGTGTCACGGCTCAAGCCGTACGAAGTTAATTCTATAACAACCTCAACAAAGGATCAAAGTCCTTGTCAAGCTTGAATAGGAACTGAAACGAAAACACTTTCAAGTAGAACTGATTCGTTGAGCAAATTTGAACTACCCTCCGGTGATTAATAGAGCCCTCTGAACTTAGATCAAGTTGTTTGCCTTTGCTCTGCTTCGCTTTCTTGATCTAGATTAAGTTGGAATGCTAGTTTGTGTGCCTCCAATTGTCTGAAGACAGGATCTAAGAAAATTGAAGCCCAAAAGTAAGCGGTCCATTTCCTTATCACCTGAAAACTAAATATAAGACTAACATAAGACCGCAGGTTTGACAAAATTGAGTCAAATACGCACACGGCAGGTGAATCGACAGATGCATGGGACGGTGCATTCGATTTAGAAAAAACAATGGCGAATCCAGAGCCTTTGTTCCAGTATAAAGACGACGGTAGTTTTGAAGCTAAATACTGTATCGAAAATAACAAAGACTATCACAGTTCGGGTCACTGCCTCGGGCCAAGCAAAAAATAGTTTCCTACTCCTTTTTGGCCTCTTACCCTTTTACTTGGCTTCGGCCTTAGACCCGGGAGGCCTGGGCTATGAACTAATTCTCTTGTTTTCCAGAATGCTGGAGTTCAACCCGAGAACATCTGCTTCATAGATTGTAGCTAACTCCGTTTAAATTGTATCGATAAAGATTTAGAGCTTTTCTCAAAGCCACGCAGTCAAAAGAAAAAGAAAATAAATTAACACGCAAACGCATCAGAGAACAAAATGCGGAAAATGCTAACAGCGCACAAGTTATGCGCAGTCGCAGCGAGGTAGCAAAATTGACTTTCAGTCGCAAAACCGCAAAGTCGCAGCCAACTGGCAGACTGTGACTTACATCATATTTTCAAAAGTGTTAATGCATATACAATATAAGCAACAACGAAAAACTAGCTAGTCACAATACACAAGATTTTTAAACGAGATCGCTACTGGTCATCAGCCAATCAAAACAGTGAGATTTTGAACGAGGATCTGTACCATACCATCCGATTTGCCATGGAGATATCGATCCAGTATTGAAATATCAACTCTTCAATGAACAATAAATAATATATCTCACATGTACTGCCAAACGGCAGGTCCCTGGCATCCAACCTCCCCACACCTGATAATTCTCCGCCATTCTCTTCATGTTTCCATATGGTTTTCTTTCCAGTAATTCATTCGTCCTTCCTTCTCAATTCCCTTTTTTCCTTCCACTGGTCTCTTGCCAACCCTCGAGTTTTGAACGAATTAGAGTGGTCATGTCATTAATAGATTTTAACTAAAACTTAATCCCAACTTTAATTAACGAACCCTAACTAATCCTAGCTAACAAAGTGTTCTATACATAGAATTCGCTTGCATTTTCAAATTACGCTGCTCTCAATGGATATCAATGATCTGCTTTACCTGTCGCGGGTTCGTCCCCAGACGCCGCGCCACCGTTCCCAGAAGCCTCCGCGGCTAATTTTTTCTTTCTCGCGTGCGCCGCGTGATCATAGGTGTACAGATTAGGATCAAAATCTCGCCGGGGCCCTCCCTCTCCCCTCTCGCCCCTCGCGGGGTCCCTGCCGGGGGGGCAGGACCGCGGGGCGGGGAGGGGGCGATCCAAGGGGTCCATCCTTCCTTGGAGAGTCGGTCAGTGATTAGGTATGATTGGATGGGGTTGTTTCACACTCAGCATCATTGGGATCTTTCTTGAAGGGAAGATCAGGAGCTTGCTCTTGAAATCTGTCAAGCAAATAAAAGATCTATTGACGGCAAATTATCAACCTGAAGAAGCGTGCAATTTCGACAACTTAAAATAGCCTACTTATGAAATGACTAAAATTACACAAATGTACTTCCAATCTACAAAGTCTATACAAGATGCATTAATGAATGATCAACGTGAAAAAGCATGCAGTTTCTACAATTTTTTAAACATTAATAATAAAATCAAGACAACTCAAACTATGTAGATTTGTGTCATATATCTTATATTAGGCCCATTCATTCAGAAAAGCATCCAAAACTGCGATTTAAATGACTTGTCTACTTAACAAAATTGACATTTGTTATTTGGAATATAGGCCCACAGTACTGTCTCCGCTCACTGCCTCATAATAATGACATGCTTCGGCCTCATTCACGATCGATGAGACTACAATACGGTCCAGGTCCAAAACCTGCTTGAAGAGGTGTCAAAACTTGCGAACAGGGTCAGGGGTGACTGGCATTCAACTTCAGCATTCATCAATGGCCCAGTCTATCCAACAAAAATCTAATTATAAATGAAACTCGACGCTTTTTCAACACCGAGCGGTACAGAAGTATCCTTTATGAACGATTTCAAGCCCCGCTGCACGCGTCAAAAAGGAGCTCTGGGCACAAAAAACGTTCGCCGACGCGCTTCATTCAGTTCTTTCAAAACTCAATTTCTAGGTCAAGCATTAAGCGAAATATAGCCACCTTCCGATTAATTGGATGAAATTGGTGAAAATGGCATTTTTCGAATGGTTATTCTTCATGACAACGCTACCGTTGACGACTGTAGTTAGTTAATCAGACTTTGAGACTTATTTAGTGTTCGCTGGCCCTAAAAGTAGGTCCGACAATTTTGCTTAATATTACTATGAAGACCTTTGCCTCACCTGCTGCAGGTGTGTCCAATCAAATGTTGCTCAATAACTATCCGTGAATGGACTCATAGCATCTATAAACTAATAAATTTCTAAAGAAACGCACTCGATAAATATAATAGCCATTCTTGCTTTCACTTGGCGGGTTATTGCTACACTGCAAGGGCAGAATAGTCGTAGGTACATGTAATGCAGCTGATTAAATACCAGAACCGTTGCAATGTAACTTTCCTATAAGCCTAAGGCGCTATGGGGTTCTACAGAATGAGGTGACAAAATATAGTCACTGGATCGTTTCATTAAATATATCGCTCAGAAAACACAATGACAAATCTGAAAAGAAACCTCTGAGTGATTACGAACATAGCTCATTTTCCGTGCCAGATAATTGTTTATTCAGCTGGCGTCGGCAAGGGCATCCGGATGTAAAAACCCTGTTCTTGTAGTCCTCGCCAGGGCTCAAACATTCAAGTTCATGTGGGAACATGTAAATGAAAAGAATAGACTGAAAGACTTTAGGATTTTTTTATATAAGACAATAATGTTTGTTTCATCCAGAGTTTAAGACTTATAATTATGACATACAGTATTTATAACCAATTTATAGCCAACGGGAGGCTAAGGGCAGGCAGCTATACAGTCCACCAGTAAGACCAGCAAGGTGCAACCGCTTTAGGGATAGAATATATCACACAGTTCATCCGAGACAATAATGTAGCTAGGCGAGATATTGGTCATCGACTCATTTCTTTGTCTCCCTTGACCCGAGTACTTAACACCTGAAACAGCCGACACTTGGGCTTGAAGCAGCCGCAATATTCCTTTGACATCATCGACAACGGTTGTCTGGCGAGCAGCAGCTGCTAGCAGCCATTACTGAACCAAACTGATGGGATCTGTCTGTCACTCTGTGGATGTGAATAAGAAAAAGGCTTAATTAATATCGCACCCAAGGAACTTAAAATAGGAGCATGTATTGGTATTAATAGCGCAAGTGCAATATTTACAACATTAAAAAAATATTTCATTAAAGACTGAATAAAGGCTGAATACAAAATGCTAACCATCGCAACCAAAGAAACCAAACAAAAATCAAAATATTTAATTCACAAATTAAGAGCGTTTTAAATTAATGCAATTTCCTCGATTCCACGCAATGGTCGAAAACAGAAATTTTAAAACTTCAATAATTTGTCAAGTATTAATCACTTTGATGGCATCTGTGAGATGATCTGTGTGATCGCACTCTCAGAGAGAAAATTTTTCAGGCTTTTAGTAGCAAGCTATCCTATGAAAGCAGGCAGGTAAGGTTGCAATCATAGGATAATGATTTAAATCGTTAATGTCATTTTGTCTTTACAACTTACTTTTACGACTTATATCTGAGTATAACATCAAAGAAACTAATCAAATCTTCAAATCGTCAATCTCCAAGCACTGTAAACTTCTTCTGCCAACCATTAACCAATGCAGACAATTACTATTAGATCATTGCCCACATTACAATCTCCCATTTGCACTCAAGCAAACAGATGCTTAGATTCCACTCCCACAGCAAGACAGAAATAATCATAGACCCAGATCGCGTGTGGTGAGACGTGCATTAGCGGAATATAACAAATTATGGAAATTATCTTCCGGCGATGACCATTGGCTAGTACTGCGGAACCAACGCCGTGGCTCTGAGAGGAGAGAATGGTCTTGGGTTACTCGAAAAGCACCAGTATTGCCACTCGCAGTGGCGTTCTACTAGATTTAGTGGTTTTGGCCTACACCTGCGCAAGCGGGTAATGCGGCCAAAAAACGAGAGTGGGTGTGTAATAATAGTTGTTCTTAAGTAAATTTGTTTTTTAATACAAACAACTTTATTTCACGCATTCGAGTAGTGCCAGACATACACACACAAAATAATCTAGATTACATAGCACAAAAAAGAGTGTAGCAGTAGTGTACAGTTCATCAAAACTACTATTTCAAGGCAATGACAGCAAAGGCGAAAAAAAATAAGCCGTTGTGATGAGGAAGCAGTCACTGAATAGGAGGCAGTTCTAGCAAAAGAACTTGATTTCTAGTGATATCTAAAGAAAATTTTACATTTTTAGATGATATGTAGCGGCTTTGTGTCGGAAAAACCATGCAATCTAGTGATAATTTTCATCGTTTTCACTAGAATCTTGTGGCATTGCATTTTGGGCGCAGTGGAAACACTGAAAAGCACAGAGGAAGTGAAGAGCCGTGGACAACACACGCAATGAGATTAAAGTAATTGAATGAAGTCACGTTGTAATGCGATGACTCCAATTTGTGAAATCCATCCTGCAATTTGTGAAATCCATTCTGGCTAATGTTTTAACATTAATGTATACTATCGATGATAACAGATGATGATAATGATCAGAAATATGAAAAATTTGTAGAACACGAGCTAAAAGAGAATCAGAAGAGAATAGTTGCAATCTAAGTATTATTGCGTTTATCGCAGTTTCTTATTTTGCTTTGAACACGACGGAATATAGCAAAAGTCGCGTGATGAATTCAATTAAAATTAAATTAAATTGCAATATTAAATCCAGTGAGTTTATTTCAATAGACGTGGCTTCGCTTCGCATACTACTCGTTTCTTGAGATTCAGGGGATGCACAACATGCCAAGCTAAAATTGGTCCAGCCGCCTTGATGATCTAAAAATTCCAGACGTTTCCTGGTCAGGTCAGCCTTGACCACTGTTCAATTAACTCCATCATTCGACAGCCTGAACACAAATCGCAGGTAGACCAACTTCTGATAGTAAGAACTTTGCGCTTCCTCCACCACACAACGCACGCCGACCCGAGCGATAACAATTCGCGGCTCCACACTACAAGTGCTGAGGAGGATAACAGCTGGAATCTATTAGTACCCATCGCCCCGTAGCATAGCACAGTTGTAGAATACATCAACAAGTCCCGGCATAAATCTAAATTACCCCAGGTGTTGTGTATATAATGCGGAGGAGAGGAGAGAGATATAGCGGCGACGAATTTAGCAGTGATCCATTTGAGTTTCTACAACTATGGTTTCCCTTAACTGTAAACAGATTCGGATGAGCAGCGCTCTTTAATGAGGCATTATCAAGATCTAAGTTTAGTACAAAAATTATTCATTCCAAGAAAAGCACATAAACGCATCATAAATGTATAATAACGCATCATAAATGTATAATCACGCATCATAAATGTATAATAACGCATCGCCAGTTGACTAAGGAAACTGCTTCATTTTTTACTTGTATCAAAATGTACTTGAACTCGGATGACTTCAATTGAATTAAACACACTGAAAACGAGTTTCGAGCGTAACACGTTCCATCAAATAGCATGCATTATTTTCGATGGAATCCTGTACTAAAAAACCGCACCTTGAAATAGGTTGACTTTCGGCTAACATTGAATTTTGTCGTTCGACCACAATGAATGTTGATTCGAACGCAAAAATAGTTGTTGACATTATTGATTCTGTAGAAATTGCATTATTGCATAAGCGTGCTAGGTTAAACTTTGATGCTTCCGTGTGTGGAGTGACAGTGTGGTCAACCTCCATATTGGAATAGCCAAATAATAATAAATTCAATTTAAACTCGCCGACGCTCAAAAACGAAACGGTCGTAAAATGCAGTGGCAGCAGGTTTCGAAACGTTTAACAAAAATTTTCATCAGAAAACCGAACAGCAAAACGAGGCCTAACCGTTTTACCGGCTCTGCGGCAAAATAATTGTATAAAAGCAACTGAATATTAGGCTATTCTTTTATTTATTTCTCTCAAAAATGTCAGTTGTTACAGTTGAATTATAGCCTTCAGTCTTGAGCACTGTTACATCAGTTTATGCTGAACAGCTACTACTATAAATCACTGTACAGGGATGACTTGGCTTTCAACTTGATCCACAAGCAGTTGTTGCTGCAAAATCAGATTTTCTACAGATTTATAACTGCGGATGGTATCATGGGACAGCTAAAAGCAAGACATCGGTTCAAAGGTAATATAATGCCAAAATTTGAACGGAAGCTCAACCCCCAAATTGGAAATATAACTGGTCAATGTTTTGGGTTAAAATAAAAGCTAACCGCACGGTCAGCTAATGTCCAGCTTCAAGGAAGAGCTGGGCTTTTGAAGAAGCCCAGCGTTCAAATGGGGGCATCGTGTCAGCTTTGAACCAAATGTTCTGCTTTTGACGGCTAACTATTACTGGTTACTTTACACCAAAATCTTCTTTGAAATCACAACATCCTCAGCACTGGCACAGTTGCAAAAACTTCCTGTGCATTATTTGCAAGCCCAACTTCAAAATGGACACAAAATGTTCAATAAACTTAATAGTAATGGGCGTAAAATAGAAAAAAAGAGCAAATAATACATTTTTTCAACGCGCATAATTAATTCACAACTTTAAAAAAAAATCGATATTAAGTGTTCACTGTAAGAAATATTAATGGAATGATGAAATTATGCGATTAATTAAATTCGATTAATTTAATTTAATGCGGTAATAAAATTAGTTTCTCTATAAATTGATAAAAATTACTAAATTTACATGTAGCTATCGCTCTGCTATCCATGCAAACAGTTCCATCGCTAACTCTTCTCCGTGAATGATTAAGATACTGCGCTGCGCAGGGTCTTACCGCTAACTTGAACTAAACTCTGATTACAGATTACTGATAGGTTCAACATCTCAATTTATCAAGCAAAGGCTGAAAAAAGGACTCTCTAACCTCTTTAGACCTCTACCAGAAATAATTACTTCAATTTAGCACATGGCTGTCTTTCACTTCTCAAGTTACAGGTCGTCTATGGAAGAACTTCTTATTTCACCATTAACAGTTTAGACCAGATAAAATCAAGCAATCTGATCAGCATTAGTTGGTCCAGATAAAGGGTGACTCAGGAGTGTTGTAAGTGCTTCAAACCAATCATCCAAAACCTCGTGACACGTTTAAATCAACAGCATTAGAATTAACTTCAAAATGAGGTCAACGCCATTGGAATGGTAGCGGAGACAGTAATGTACTTAAGCCTATAAAAATAAGTTGTTAAAATATAATTTTATTGATGTTGACTGATCACAACATTACTGCAAATACCCATGCTATAAAGTAGTTTAATGGTAATTGACGCAAAACATCAAAAAGCTATTTTATAATTCACACATGCACTGAAATCTGATAATCAGGAGGAACAGAAATCTGCCAAGCTTTGTAAATACAATTTTAAAATCAATTTGCTCTGGCCCTTGATAGCAGGATACTTAATTTATCAATATGTGCAGAAGCGTACTGTATAATCATTACACTTGTACAGCGTAGAAATTGAAGGTAGTTCTTGGTTTACCACGCTAGGGCGTTGAAGACAAAAGAAAGCGGTATGCATGCTAGCACATCGCGCCAGCACACCACCAGTCTGCTATAAATCAACTTGCCACGCTCCGCCAAGCAAAGACAGCGAAGCTAAACTGAACAGCAGCAGTGGGCGTAAGCGTACACTTTGTCTACATTCCACATGTACACGCTTGAGAGACTGCTGTAAAACTTACTCAAGTTTGAGTGAAGGGCGTGACGCTTTTAGATTTGTTTAGAATTTATAAGGCAGTATAGGCGTGCGGTTCTAACGATAGAGAAAAAACTCGGTATACACTAACACTACACTAACAATAACACCAAGACTTCATAACTACACTTAATATTAACGCTGCAGGTTACGCGCAGATATAAACACTACTAATTACGCAATAAATATTATTACAACTCGTAAATTTTTGATTGCATTTTATTTGGACAAAGGCCTATGCCTGTACACCATACTGCATCGCTTAAGATTTTAACAATGTTTCAATCAATGCTATTACTGAACGTGTTGCGCGTGTGTGCGAGTGACGATCCAGCGTGAGCCTGCAGCTCGTGCTCTGATATTTATCGCAATGCTGCGCGTGTTTTTATTCCCTCTGACTGAAAAAAGGTAATTAAATTCAATTCAACGCAATGTTTGCCGAACAGATCAAGGCTAAAAATGAGAGCAGTCGTGGACTTTGCGGCATGAACCCCATTGGGTGTTTATTACATATCGGCGTGCCATTTATTTTCACTACCAGGGGGAACTGGTACGAGCAATCACTGGTAATTAATTATTCAGGTCCGCTGGGAGTTCATTGTAAACAGAGCGGAGCTGACGGCTCAGAAGTTTGACGCCTGTGGTGCCAGGCAAGAGGCTTGGGGGCCTAAGCCCTCACCCCCCAATCTGCACTCAACCCCCTCCTCATTTTTTTCTAAAAGGGGTCAGATGCTTTTCTCAAATGAAGGTAACGAAATATTTTTGTAAACTGGTCTGACTGATTCTTGCCTCAATCTCAGATTTAACTGATTCTTGCCTCAATCTCAGATTTAACTGATTCTTGCCTCAGTCTCAGATTTCAGATTTTATAAATTATTGATTTCTATCTCTGATTTGATCTTTAGATTTACGATTTTTTATCTAAATCTGGCAGATTTTGACCTCCTAAAAATTTATATAGCTCCCCACGTATTGGCTTAACTTCCCCTAGTATTATTAACTGAACTGCTGCTGGTGGTAGGCCTGGTACAGACACCAAGGCCATAAATTGCATTTTGTCTCTGTGAAATAAAAAGTTAATGAGCTAACAGACTGGCAGCACTTTGGTACAGCACAATTTTAATTGTTTAAACTGCAATGATTGAGCCATTCTTTGCAAACGAAGCTATTTGCAATTTGTTTCAAGGCTTTACTCAAAATGCGTTGCTAAACTTTAGCATGACGCTAAAGATTTTAAGATGATTATCCTAGAGCCAAAACGGAAAAAAACAGAGTGTATGTGATTTAGTTAGGTGTGCAGGCCTATAAGGTACCGGATATTAACACACAGCTGCTGAGCAAATACAATGTGTAGGATCATGGATTCGTCACTAGTGCATGTGTGTGGTACCGGTACATTGTGTTAATTGTATTAACACAACTCCAACACAAAACAAACGTACCTCTGTGATTCAGATTTAGTTACTGTTTGACACTCCAACAGTCAAGGTCCATTTAGGTTTCTGACGCTGACTAATGAGAACTAAACAAACACAGCGGATCCCTACGCGGACTTAAAATGTCACAGAACTCCACTGGGCATTCTATTCTGAGAGTCGCAGCGTTGTTATTGCGCAACGGTCAATTATTGACAAGACTTATAACAAGGCACAGCTTGGGTCCACAATGCCACACCGGCTCAGGGATTTAAATGCAAGTCCAGCAGATGCCAGCCATGAAGGGTGCAAACAGTGGTTTCCAGATGGAGCTTACAAGTATTAGTCTACATGTAGCTTCTTGACCTAGAACCTGAAAATTGTCAAGGTCAACTATTGTATCAGATTGAATTCGTTTGATACTGCACGTAAAAAAAAAATTGTGCCACAATTTTTGCACAGAACACTTAGTGAATGATACCATCATCAAGTCACAATCACACCTTCACTTATGAGCTAGCTTATGTCAAATTGCTGACCATTACCTTACACAATGTGTATGCCTTACCTTTTCATATATCATGCCGGTTATAGCCTAAATTTCATACAAAAATTGGAAATTGGGCGTTAAGTATACTACAAATATAGTCAACACGAAGCAGTGAATAATTGATTATATTGCTCACAAATTCGCCAGTAGCCCTGATTCAATCTACCATATTTGTTTGGCCTATTGATACAGTTTCTGCCGTGGTTCAGGACTTTAGGCATGGAAGCCCAGCACCTGTCCTATAGTAGGCTAAATTGCCTGTCACTTGTCTCTGCTCACCGGCTGCATGTATAACCGCTACGACGGTTCAGCAGCGTCGACTAACGCCAACAAATCCCCAATCAAATCTTAGACTTGACATAATTACCGCCAGGAAGGCAAGGTGGCGCTCGGAGAGCACACGTGGGTAATGGTGCCGTGGCAACGGTCACAGGCGGCATTATGGACAGCCGTGTATGATATATTGGTATCGTTATAGCTTTCACAGCCGAAGGCATTTTTGCCGGCCATTCCTCAGGCTTCAAAATGAATCTTTTGCCATATGGCTGGCGGTTTAACAAAATGATAAATGTATTCAAAACGACATTACAGGCGTACATAACATAGGCCCACATATCGCTGAACTATTAAGAATTAGGCCGTTAAACTACACGCACTGGAACGGAAATTAGAAATGAAAATTTTGGATTGTACAATTGAAAATCTTCTACTGAAAATAGCTAAAGTCTAAGGTTTTCGCATAACATCCAATGCGGGTCGAAAGAATTCATATTTACCGATGCCGCAAAATTTCAAAATCGGCGACTGAAAATTTTCTATACGCTCAATGTTGTTTAAACCTAACAGTTACGACTGCAGAACTTGACTTCAAAATTTGCCAGGTTGTTAGACTAGAGAGGCATCGATTTTTACTTCTTTAAATCACATATTAAACTTGAACTGGTTTTCACAAGAGTTCACTATCGACCAGACTACAAAATTTCATATATCCATCATCTAACTACTTTTACTTCGCTTATCAAAGATAAAGAAAACTGTCAAAAACAAACTCTGATCACGTTGATACTAAACCACCCTGATGAAGCTGTAGACCGATGAATATGAATGTCCGATATGCAAAGAGCTGATGCCAGCGGCGGGTACTCTGCTGGACTTATCAAGCACGGTTCACAACGGTACCAGCCCACAGGGTCAAGGCGCCACGACCCAACTTTGACCCAACTTTGACACGATCACCTTCCGACCCGTGTCACCACGGGAGAGCTGGGTTTTTGCCGTTCATGGCCTGTGGCGTACACGTAGGAGTTTATTTTAGGGGGAGCTGAGCAATCCAATGGCAACAGCGGAGAAAGGAGAAGGGGGGGGGGCAGGTAGTGACGGTTATAGCACAACAAGATCTTGTACCTTAACAATTCTTGTGTGGGGTTCAAAGGGTATCCTAGACCCCAAAACACTCTTTAGAGTTTAATAAAATACGAGTGCTTGCTTGATTTTGCATTTATATGAAATATTCACAGCGTTTCGTTTTAATTTCAAACACATCATGATATACTTTGCAGTTCGCACGTGGTACACACACTTTGCACGCGGTTTTGTCTCTTTAAAATGTTGACATACAGGCTCGGACTGGGACTCGCTTGCAGCCCTTACGTACGCCAATATGCCAATACGTTCATTTTCATATCGAGCATGTATACTATGACTGTATTGCATTACGCTTACATTTCCCTCAGTTTTTCATACATTTTAGGCAAGGGGGGTAGAGTCCCCACGCCCCCTGATGCGTTCACCCTTTTCCATAGCACCACATAGACCCTCGGGCATCCCCTTAGCTTCAGTCCTTCAGTGTCCCTGAGCTTGCCATTGCCGATCCTACCAAACTCTACGCCAGGCATCGGCTCGGCATCGCTACCATAATGGAAGCAAAATAAGACCTCAACCTTAGCCATATAAATCGTTATGTCCCGCAGTGGTCAGCGCTGGGAGCGGTGGCTGGTGCAGGCTGGTGGAGTAATGAATGGGTCGGTCGCATGCGTAGTCATACTCCGCGGGGTGTAGTGAGGAAATCTGCCGGTCACGTGAGCAAACAGTTTAGAATGAATGGTTTTCAATGGCAATACGAATATTCATTATTCTGGGGCGATATTTTAGTATTTAGTATTTTGTAAATATTTCCTACTCATGCATGATCGGAAGTATCGTCAATACTATTTTCATTTATAAGCCTATATTGTACTGCACAATGGTATTGTGCAGTACAATATTACCCAAATCAAACAAAATATGACTCAAATTTTTTTTTACGCTACTAAAATCTTGCATTCTATGCTATCTGCCGTTTTTTAGGTTTCCACACAAAAACCAATCGAGTCGGTTAATCAACTGCACTTAATGATCTAAAACTGAAGCGCTGCGAGTAAAAGCGGCTAAGATTGGAAGCAATTACTGCTGGCCGTGGGCGTTGTTTGACAGAACTCGCTCGCTCGCGGGTTCAGAAGTCAGAAGTGTGCCGAGCCTCAAAACATCAGAAAAACGCTGATATGAATCGTCACGGCACACACGTGTCACGCCACGCAGTTTGTTACAAGCCAGATTGGATAGCTGAAATGCAATCAAGCTCAGGAAAAAATAAAGCTTTGGCTATATTACGTCATGCCAAAAAATGATCAACGAGCTCAAATTGCCTGCACTTTTTACCTATCCAAACATGCGATTACGATGTGCTCAATAGCCAAAATGTTTCATTGGTGAAAACGACGCAATTGTAACAAGTAACGTGTGTTTCAGCCCACACGATATATTATACAGCCTGTGAAAAAAACGATTACTTCGTAATGGCTCTGAAAACATGATTTTAATTATACCAATAAAGCGATTTCAGGGCAATGGCTTTGATAAGTCTTTTTGTAATTTAAATAAGAACGAATGGTTTATCTAAAATGCTGGAGTATATGTATAGCATGATTAAGTAGAAAAATGTTAAACTTACAGTCGTAAAAACCCCTAAAAATAATTTTCTTTTATACAATTAATTAATCCAAGCTTCTAGAAATGTTTACATCCTCAGCAGCGTCAATAATTAAAGCAGGGTCTTCCCTAATATCTGTTCATACAATTACAACTGTACCACAGCGAGGCGAGCGTGGAATATAGCCTCAAGCACTAACAAATAAAATTTACTACAGCAACATAGAAACACATCTAAAATGGAAGAAAAGTAAAGCATAACGCAGGAACTGTGCTTCTAGTTACTTACTACCGAATGCCAGCTAACGCTAAAAGAAATATACCAGATTACAGTTGAAACTGATCTTGCAATAACTGCCATACTATACGTTGCACAAATCTCACAAGAAACTTGAACATTGTATCATGTCGTTAAATCAAGCTTCGCCGTCTGTATAAAATTATCCAGGGCCTGAAAATGATGAAGGTAGGCCTATATACCCACAATGTTTGCATTACTCATTCGATCACTGCAAATGCGAATAGTGTACTACGAACGCAAATGTCAATAAAGGAATTTGTCATTGGCTAACGCAAACAGAAGGCTACACGGCAAGAGTCATACTGTACGTGTACAAGCGAGACAACTTTATTAACCTCATTTCGCTTGACAACAGACTTGCAGCTGTCATATTCCGACCTCCGATTTATTAAAGGGATACAGCAACGTCAATTAAAATGGCAACATTGCAATAATCGAATTGCATTATATTCTTCTTCTTCATTTGACCAGAACCAATTGGTTTGCGAAACTATATTCAGAAACTATTACAACCAATACACCTGTTGCATTGTATAATACGCAACAAATTTGAAAACTACATGTACAGACGCCGCTTGAAAAAGATTTGGAGCAGCTAATCTGTTTTGATCGTCGTTTGCGTTGCCAATGATCTAGGCTGGATCTAGGTTGGATCTAGGTTGGATCTAGGTTGGATCTAGGTTGGATCTAGGTTGGATCTAGGTTGGATCCAAGTTGGATCTAGCTTGGATCTAGGTTGGATCTAGCTTGGATCTAGGTTGGATCCAAAATCAGACCAATATGAGTTTAATTGATGCAGTCGTATGTCAGTGCATTAATTTTGCCAGCGTCAGCCTACTACTATGCACGCATGTATATCCTGAAGCGGTATTAAGCATTGCTGTAAACGGTGAGCCATTATACAGTAAAGGCAAGTCGCTTTAGCTCTCTGAATTTAAAAATGATTGCACAGCGTTAATGTAGGCTATCTAACGACTTTTATCGATTTTTATCGCAACAGTTTACCTTGCAGCTAATCAATTCAAAATTAGAAAAACCCCGCACCTACGATTCAAGCAAACGATGTTCTTCCATCTCCGTTTGCATGACTTAT